>NW_025559514.1:0-67426 GCF_020424385.1 Procambarus clarkii
AGAGAGCCAGAATTTGGGTCCAAAATATGGCTCAGGTATCGAATTTGGGATGTTTGGGATATTTTGAAAACTGCAGGGGGGTTTGGGCAAAATGTGACCCACCGCCGCTTTCAGTAATTGGCAGATTTTTGGTATAAAAAGTCGGAATTTCAAACTGCGAATAGGTGCAGAGAGCCAGAATTTGGGTCCAAAATATGGCTCAGGTATCGAATTTGGGATGTTTGGGATATTTTGAAAACTGCAGGGGGGTTTGGGCAAAATGTGACCCACCGCCGCTTTCAGTAATTGGCAGATTTTTGGTATAAAAAGTCGGAATTTCAAACTGCGAATAGGTGCAGAGAGCCAGAATTTGGGTCCAAAATATGGCTCAGGTATCGAATTTGGGATGTTTGGGATATTTTGAAAACTGCAGGGGGGTTTGGGCAAAATGTGACCCACCGCCGCTTTCAGTAATTGGCATATTTTTGGTATAAAAAGTCGGAATTTCAAACTGCGAATAGGTGCAGAGAGCCAGAATTTGGGTCCAAAATATGGCTCAGGTATCGAATTTGGGATGTTTGGGATATTTTGAAAACTGCAGGGGGGTTTGGGCAAAATGTGACCCACCGCCGCTTTCAGTAATTGGCATATTTTTGGTATAAAAAGTCGGAATTTCAAACTGCGAATAGGTGCAGAGAGCCAGAATTTGGGTCCAAAATATGGCTCAGGTATCGAATTTGGGATGTTTGGGATATTTTGAAAACTGCAGGGGGGTTTGGGCAAAATGTGACCCACCGCCGCTTTCAGTAATTGGCAGATTTTTGGTATAAAAAGTCGGAATTTCAAACTGCGAATAGGTGCAGAGAGCCAGAATTTGGGTCCAAAATATGGCTCAGGTATCGAATTTGGGATGTTTGGGATATTTTGAAAACTGCAGGGGGTTTGGGCAAAATGTGACCCACCGCCGCTTTCAGTAATTGGCAGATTTTTGGTATAAAAAGTCGGAATTTCAAACTGCGAATAGGTGCAGAGAGCCAGAATTTGGGTCCAAAATATGGCTCAGGTATCGAATTTGGGATGTTTGGGATATTTTGAAAACTGCAGGGGGGTTTGGGCAAAATGTGACCCACCGCCGCTTTCAGTAATTGGCAGATTTTTGGTATAAAAAGTCGGAATTTCAAACTGCGAATAGGTGCAGAGAGCCAGAATTTGGGTCCAAAATATGGCTCAGGTATCGAATTTGGGATGTTTGGGATATTTTGAAAACTGCAGGGGGGTTTGGGCAAAATGTGACCCACCGCCGCTTTCAGTAATTGGCAGATTTTTGGTATAAAAAGTCGGAATTTCAAACTGCGAATAGGTGCAGAGAGCCAGAATTTGGGTCCAAAATATGGCTCAGGTATCGAATTTGGGATGTTTGGGATATTTTGAAAACTGCAGGGGGGTTTGGGCAAAATGTGACCCACCGCCGCTTTCAGTAATTGGCAGATTTTTGGTATAAAAAGTCGGAATTTCAAACTGCGAATAGGTGCAGAGAGCCAGAATTTGGGTCCAAAATATGGCTCAGGTATCGAATTTGGGATGTTTGGGATATTTTGAAAACTGCAGGGGGGTTTGGGCAAAATGTGACCCACCGCCGCTTTCAGTAATTGGCATATTTTTGGTATAAAAAGTCGGAATTTCAAACTGCGAATAGGTGCAGAGAGCCAGAATTTGGGTCCAAAATATGGCTCAGGTATCGAATTTGGGATGTTTGGGATATTTTGAAAACTGCAGGGGGGTTTGGGCAAAATGTGACCCACCGCCGCTTTCAGTAATTGGCAGATTTTTGGTATAAAAAGTCGGAATTTCAAACTGCGAATAGGTGCAGAGAGCCAGAATTTGGGTCCAAAATATGGCTCAGGTATCGAATTTGGGATGTTTGGGATATTTTGAAAACTGCAGGGGGGTTTGGGCAAAATGTGACCCACCGCCGCTTTCAGTAATTGGCAGATTTTTGGTATAAAAAGTCGGAATTTCAAACTGCGAATAGGTGCAGAGAGCCAGAATTTGGGTCCAAAATATGGCTCAGGTATCGAATTTGGGATGTTTGGGATATTTTGAAAACTGCAGGGGGGTTTGGGCAAAATGTGACCCACCGCCGCTTTCAGTAATTGGCAGATTTTTGGTATAAAAAGTCGGAATTTCAAACTGCGAATAGGTGCAGAGAGCCAGAATTTGGGTCCAAAATATGGCTCAGGTATCGAATTTGGGATGTTTGGGATATTTTGAAAACTGCAGGGGGGTTTGGGCAAAATGTGACCCACCGCCGCTTTCAGTAATTGGCAGATTTTTGGTATAAAAAGTCGGAATTTCAAACTGCGAATAGGTGCAGAGAGCCAGAATTTGGGTCCAAAATATGGCTCAGGTATCGAATTTGGGATGTTTGGGATATTTTGAAAACTGCAGGGGGGTTTGGGCAAAATGTGACCCACCGCCGCTTTCAGTAATTGGCAGATTTTTGGTATAAAAAGTCGGAATTTCAAACTGCGAATAGGTGCAGAGAGCCAGAATTTGGGTCCAAAATATGGCTCAGGTATCGAATTTGGGATGTTTGGGATATTTTGAAAACTGCAGGGGGGTTTGGGCAAAATGTGACCCACCGCCGCTTTCAGTAATTGGCAGATTTTTGGTATAAAAAGTCGGAATTTCAAACTGCGAATAGGTGCAGAGAGCCAGAATTTGGGTCCAAAATATGGCTCAGGTATCGAATTTGGGATGTTTGGGATATTTTGAAAACTGCAGGGGGGTTTGGGCAAAATGTGACCCACCGCCGCTTTCAGTAATTGGCATATTTTTGGTATAAAAAGTCGGAATTTCAAACTGCGAATAGGTGCAGAGAGCCAGAATTTGGGTCCAAAATATGGCTCAGGTATCGAATTTGGGATGTTTGGGATATTTTGAAAACTGCAGGGGGGTTTGGGCAAAATGTGACCCACCGCCGCTTTCAGTAATTGGCAGATTTTTGGTATAAAAAGTCGGAATTTCAAACTGCGAATAGGTGCAGAGAGCCAGAATTTGGGTCCAAAATATGGCTCAGGTATCGAATTTGGGATGTTTGGGATATTTTGAAAACTGCAGGGGGGTTTGGGCAAAATGTGACCCACCGCCGCTTTCAGTAATTGGCATATTTTTGGTATAAAAAGTCGGAATTTCAAACTGCGAATAGGTGCAGAGAGCCAGAATTTGGGTCCAAAATATGGCTCAGGTATCGAATTTGGGATGTTTGGGATATTTTGAAAACTGCAGGGGGTTTGGGCAAAATGTGACCCACCGCCGCTTTCAGTAATTGGCAGATTTTTGGTATAAAAAGTCGGAATTTCAAACTGCGAATAGGTGCAGAGAGCCAGAATTTGGGTCCAAAATATGGCTCAGGTATCGAATTTGGGATGTTTGGGATATTTTGAAAACTGCAGGGGGGTTTGGGCAAAATGTGACCCACCGCCGCTTTCAGTAATTGGCATATTTTTGGTATAAAAAGTCGGAATTTCAAACTGCGAATAGGTGCAGAGAGCCAGAATTTGGGTCCAAAATATGGCTCAGGTATCGAATTTGGGATGTTTGGGATATTTTGAAAACTGCAGGGGGGTTTGGGCAAAATGTGACCCACCGCCGCTTTCAGTAATTGGCAGATTTTTGGTATAAAAAGTCGGAATTTCAAACTGCGAATAGGTGCAGAGAGCCAGAATTTGGGTCCAAAATATGGCTCAGGTATCGAATTTGGGATGTTTGGGATATTTTGAAAACTGCAGGGGGGTTTGGGCAAAATGTGACCCACCGCCGCTTTCAGTAATTGGCAGATTTTTGGTATAAAAAGTCGGAATTTCAAACTGCGAATAGGTGCAGAGAGCCAGAATTTGGGTCCAAAATATGGCTCAGGTATCGAATTTGGGATGTTTGGGATATTTTGAAAACTGCAGGGGGGTTTGGGCAAAATGTGACCCACCGCCGCTTTCAGTAATTGGCAGATTTTTGGTATAAAAAGTCGGAATTTCAAACTGCGAATAGGTGCAGAGAGCCAGAATTTGGGTCCAAAATATGGCTCAGGTATCGAATTTGGGATGTTTGGGATATTTTGAAAACTGCAGGGGGGTTTGGGCAAAATGTGACCCACCGCCGCTTTCAGTAATTGGCATATTTTTGGTATAAAAAGTCGGAATTTCAAACTGCGAATAGGTGCAGAGAGCCAGAATTTGGGTCCAAAATATGGCTCAGGTATCGAATTTGGGATGTTTGGGATATTTTGAAAACTGCAGGGGGGTTTGGGCAAAATGTGACCCACCGCCGCTTTCAGTAATTGGCAGATTTTTGGTATAAAAAGTCGGAATTTCAAACTGCGAATAGGTGCAGAGAGCCAGAATTTGGGTCCAAAATATGGCTCAGGTATCGAATTTGGGATGTTTGGGATATTTTGAAAACTGCAGGGGGGTTTGGGCAAAATGTGACCCACCGCCGCTTTCAGTAATTGGCAGATTTTTGGTATAAAAAGTCGGAATTTCAAACTGCGAATAGGTGCAGAGAGCCAGAATTTGGGTCCAAAATATGGCTCAGGTATCGAATTTGGGATGTTTGGGATATTTTGAAAACTGCAGGGGGGTTTGGGCAAAATGTGACCCACCGCCGCTTTCAGTAATTGGCATATTTTTGGTATAAAAAGTCGGAATTTCAAACTGCGAATAGGTGCAGAGAGCCAGAATTTGGGTCCAAAATATGGCTCAGGTATCGAATTTGGGATGTTTGGGATATTTTGAAAACTGCAGGGGGGTTTGGGCAAAATGTGACCCACCGCCGCTTTCAGTAATTGGCAGATTTTTGGTATAAAAAGTCGGAATTTCAAACTGCGAATAGGTGCAGAGAGCCAGAATTTGGGTCCAAAATATGGCTCAGGTATCGAATTTGGGATGTTTGGGATATTTTGAAAACTGCAGGGGGGTTTGGGCAAAATGTGACCCACCGCCGCTTTCAGTAATTGGCAGATTTTTGGTATAAAAAGTCGGAATTTCAAACTGCGAATAGGTGCAGAGAGCCAGAATTTGGGTCCAAAATATGGCTCAGGTATCGAATTTGGGATGTTTGGGATATTTTGAAAACTGCAGGGGGGTTTGGGCAAAATGTGACCCACCGCCGCTTTCAGTAATTGGCAGATTTTTGGTATAAAAAGTCGGAATTTCAAACTGCGAATAGGTGCAGAGAGCCAGAATTTGGGTCCAAAATATGGCTCAGGTATCGAATTTGGGATGTTTGGGATATTTTGAAAACTGCAGGGGGGTTTGGGCAAAATGTGACCCACCGCCGCTTTCAGTAATTGGCAGATTTTTGGTATAAAAAGTCGGAATTTCAAACTGCGAATAGGTGCAGAGAGCCAGAATTTGGGTCCAAAATATGGCTCAGGTATCGAATTTGGGATGTTTGGGATATTTTGAAAACTGCAGGGGGTTTGGGCAAAATGTGACCCACCGCCGCTTTCAGTAATTGGCAGATTTTTGGTATAAAAAGTCGGAATTTCAAACTGCGAATAGGTGCAGAGAGCCAGAATTTGGGTCCAAAATATGGCTCAGGTATCGAATTTGGGATGTTTGGGATATTTTGAAAACTGCAGGGGGGTTTGGGCAAAATGTGACCCACCGCCGCTTTCAGTAATTGGCATATTTTTGGTATAAAAAGTCGGAATTTCAAACTGCGAATAGGTGCAGAGAGCCAGAATTTGGGTCCAAAATATGGCTCAGGTATCGAATTTGGGATGTTTGGGATATTTTGAAAACTGCAGGGGGGTTTGGGCAAAATGTGACCCACCGCCGCTTTCAGTAATTGGCAGATTTTTGGTATAAAAAGTCGGAATTTCAAACTGCGAATAGGTGCAGAGAGCCAGAATTTGGGTCCAAAATATGGCTCAGGTATCGAATTTGGGATGTTTGGGATATTTTGAAAACTGCAGGGGGGTTTGGGCAAAATGTGACCCACCGCCGCTTTCAGTAATTGGCAGATTTTTGGTATAAAAAGTCGGAATTTCAAACTGCGAATAGGTGCAGAGAGCCAGAATTTGGGTCCAAAATATGGCTCAGGTATCGAATTTGGGATGTTTGGGATATTTTGAAAACTGCAGGGGGGTTTGGGCAAAATGTGACCCACCGCCGCTTTCAGTAATTGGCAGATTTTTGGTATAAAAAGTCGGAATTTCAAACTGCGAATAGGTGCAGAGAGCCAGAATTTGGGTCCAAAATATGGCTCAGGTATCGAATTTGGGATGTTTGGGATATTTTGAAAACTGCAGGGGGGTTTGGGCAAAATGTGACCCACCGCCGCTTTCAGTAATTGGCAGATTTTTGGTATAAAAAGTCGGAATTTCAAACTGCGAATAGGTGCAGAGAGCCAGAATTTGGGTCCAAAATATGGCTCAGGTATCGAATTTGGGATGTTTGGGATATTTTGAAAACTGCAGGGGGGTTTGGGCAAAATGTGACCCACCGCCGCTTTCAGTAATTGGCAGATTTTTGGTATAAAAAGTCGGAATTTCAAACTGCGAATAGGTGCAGAGAGCCAGAATTTGGGTCCAAAATATGGCTCAGGTATCGAATTTGGGATGTTTGGGATATTTTGAAAACTGCAGGGGGGTTTGGGCAAAATGTGACCCACCGCCGCTTTCAGTAATTGGCAGATTTTTGGTATAAAAAGTCGGAATTTCAAACTGCGAATAGGTGCAGAGAGCCAGAATTTGGGTCCAAAATATGGCTCAGGTATCGAATTTGGGATGTTTGGGATATTTTGAAAACTGCAGGGGGGTTTGGGCAAAATGTGACCCACCGCCGCTTTCAGTAATTGGCAGATTTTTGGTATAAAAAGTCGGAATTTCAAACTGCGAATAGGTGCAGAGAGCCAGAATTTGGGTCCAAAATATGGCTCAGGTATCGAATTTGGGATGTTTGGGATATTTTGAAAACTGCAGGGGGGTTTGGGCAAAATGTGACCCACCGCCGCTTTCAGTAATTGGCAGATTTTTGGTATAAAAAGTCGGAATTTCAAACTGCGAATAGGTGCAGAGAGCCAGAATTTGGGTCCAAAATATGGCTCAGGTATCGAATTTGGGATGTTTGGGATATTTTGAAAACTGCAGGGGGGTTTGGGCAAAATGTGACCCACCGCCGCTTTCAGTAATTGGCATATTTTTGGTATAAAAAGTCGGAATTTCAAACTGCGAATAGGTGCAGAGAGCCAGAATTTGGGTCCAAAATATGGCTCAGGTATCGAATTTGGGATGTTTGGGATATTTTGAAAACTGCAGGGGGGTTTGGGCAAAATGTGACCCACCGCCGCTTTCAGTAATTGGCAGATTTTTGGTATAAAAAGTCGGAATTTCAAACTGCGAATAGGTGCAGAGAGCCAGAATTTGGGTCCAAAATATGGCTCAGGTATCGAATTTGGGATGTTTGGGATATTTTGAAAACTGCAGGGGGGTTTGGGCAAAATGTGACCCACCGCCGCTTTCAGTAATTGGCAGATTTTTGGTATAAAAAGTCGGAATTTCAAACTGCGAATAGGTGCAGAGAGCCAGAATTTGGGTCCAAAATATGGCTCAGGTATCGAATTTGGGATGTTTGGGATATTTTGAAAACTGCAGGGGGGTTTGGGCAAAATGTGACCCACCGCCGCTTTCAGTAATTGGCAGATTTTTGGTATAAAAGTCGGAATTTCAAACTGCGAATAGGTGCAGAGAGCCAGAATTTGGGTCCAAAATATGGCTCAGGTATCGAATTTGGGATGTTTGGGATATTTTGAAAACTGCAGGGGGGTTTGGGCAAAATGTGACCCACTGCCGCTTTCAGTAATTGGCATATTTTTGGTATAAAAAGTCGGAATTTCAAACTGCGAATAGGTGCAGAGAGCCAGAATTTGGGTCCAAAATATGGCTCAGGTATCGAATTTGGGATGTTTGGGATATTTTGAAAACTGCAGGGGGGTTTGGGCAAAATGTGACCCACCGCCGCTTTCAGTAATTGGCAGATTTTTGGTATAAAAAGTCGGAATTTCAAACTGCGAATAGGTGCAGAGAGCCAGAATTTGGGTCCAAAATATGGCTCAGGTATCGAATTTGGGATGTTTGGGATATTTTGAAAACTGCAGGGGGGTTTGGGCAAAATGTGACCCACCGCCGCTTTCAGTAATTGGCAGATTTTTGGTATAAAAAGTCGGAATTTCAAACTGCGAATAGGTGCAGAGAGCCAGAATTTGGGTCCAAAATATGGCTCAGGTATCGAATTTGGGATGTTTGGGATATTTTGAAAACTGCAGGGGGGTTTGGGCAAAATGTGACCCACCGCCGCTTTCAGTAATTGGCAGATTTTTGGTATAAAAAGTCGGAATTTCAAACTGCGAATAGGTGCAGAGAGCCAGAATTTGGGTCCAAAATATGGCTCAGGTATCGAATTTGGGATGTTTGGGATATTTTGAAAACTGCAGGGGGGTTTGGGCAAAATGTGACCCACCGCCGCTTTCAGTAATTGGCAGATTTTTGGTATAAAAAGTCGGAATTTCAAACTGCGAATAGGTGCAGAGAGCCAGAATTTGGGTCCAAAATATGGCTCAGGTATCGAATTTGGGATGTTTGGGATATTTTGAAAACTGCAGGGGGGTTTGGGCAAAATGTGACCCACCGCCGCTTTCAGTAATTGGCATATTTTTGGTATAAAAAGTCGGAATTTCAAACTGCGAATAGGTGCAGAGAGCCAGAATTTGGGTCCAAAATATGGCTCAGGTATCGAATTTAGGATGTCTTGGATATTTTGAAAACTGCAGGGGGGTTTGGGCAAAATGTGACCCACCGCCGCTTTCAGTAATTGGCAGATTTTTGGTATAAAAGTCGGAATTTCAAACTGCGAATAGGTGCAGAGAGCCAGAATTTGGGTCCAAAATATGGCTCAGGTATCGAATTTGGGATGTTTGGGATATTTTGAAAACTGCAGGGGGGTTTGGGCAAAATGTGACCCACCGCCGCTTTCAGTAATTGGCATATTTTTGGTATAAAAAGTCGGAATTTCAAACTGCGAATAGGTGCAGAGAGCCAGAATTTGGGTCCAAAATATGGCTCAGGTATCGAATTTGGGATGTTTGGGATATTTTGAAAACTGCAGGGGGGTTTGGGCAAAATGTGACCCACCGCCGCTTTCAGTAATTGGCAGATTTTTGGTATAAAAAGTCGGAATTTCAAACTGCGAATAGGTGCAGAGAGCCAGAATTTGGGTCCAAAATATGGCTCAGGTATCGAATTTGGGATGTTTGGGATATTTTGAAAACTGCAGGGGGGTTTGGGCAAAATGTGACCCACCGCCGCTTTCAGTAATTGGCATATTTTTGGTATAAAAAGTCGGAATTTCAAACTGCGAATAGGTGCAGAGAGCCAGAATTTGGGTCCAAAATATGGCTCAGGTATCGAATTTGGGATGTTTGGGATATTTTGAAAACTGCAGGGGGGTTTGGGCAAAATGTGACCCACCGCCGCTTTCAGTAATTGGCAGATTTTTGGTATAAAAAGTCGGAATTTCAAACTGCGAATAGGTGCAGAGAGCCAGAATTTGGGTCCAAAATATGGCTCAGGTATCGAATTTGGGATGTTTGGGATATTTTGAAAACTGCAGGGGGGTTTGGGCAAAATGTGACCCACCGCCGCTTTCAGTAATTGGCAGATTTTTGGTATAAAAAGTCGGAATTTCAAACTGCGAATAGGTGCAGAGAGCCAGAATTTGGGTCCAAAATATGGCTCAGGTATCGAATTTGGGATGTTTGGGATATTTTGAAAACTGCAGGGGGGTTTGGGCAAAATGTGACCCACCGCCGCTTTCAGTAATTGGCAGATTTTTGGTATAAAAAGTCGGAATTTCAAACTGCGAATAGGTGCAGAGAGCCAGAATTTGGGTCCAAAATATGGCTCAGGTATCGAATTTGGGATGTTTGGGATATTTTGAAAACTGCAGGGGGGTTTGGGCAAAATGTGACCCACCGCCGCTTTCAGTAATTGGCAGATTTTTGGTATAAAAAGTCGGAATTTCAAACTGCGAATAGGTGCAGAGAGCCAGAATTTGGGTCCAAAATATGGCTCAGGTATCGAATTTGGGATGTTTGGGATATTTTGAAAACTGCAGGGGGGTTTGGGCAAAATGTGACCCACCGCCGCTTTCAGTAATTGGCAGATTTTTGGTATAAAAAGTCGGAATTTCAAACTGCGAATAGGTGCAGAGAGCCAGAATTTGGGTCCAAAATATGGCTCAGGTATCGAATTTGGGATGTTTGGGATATTTTGAAAACTGCAGGGGGGTTTGGGCAAAATGTGACCCACCGCCGCTTTCAGTAATTGGCATATTTTTGGTATAAAAAGTCGGAATTTCAAACTGCGAATAGGTGCAGAGAGCCAGAATTTGGGTCCAAAATATGGCTCAGGTATCGAATTTGGGATGTTTGGGATATTTTGAAAACTGCAGGGGGGTTTGGGCAAAATGTGACCCACCGCCGCTTTCAGTAATTGGCAGATTTTTGGTATAAAAAGTCGGAATTTCAAACTGCGAATAGGTGCAGAGAGCCAGAATTTGGGTCCAAAATATGGCTCAGGTATCGAATTTGGGATGTTTGGGATATTTTGAAAACTGCAGGGGGGTTTGGGCAAAATGTGACCCACCGCCGCTTTCAGTAATTGGCAGATTTTTGGTATAAAAAGTCGGAATTTCAAACTGCGAATAGGTGCAGAGAGCCAGAATTTGGGTCCAAAATATGGCTCAGGTATCGAATTTGGGATGTTTGGGATATTTTGAAAACTGCAGGGGGGTTTGGGCAAAATGTGACCCACCGCCGCTTTCAGTAATTGGCAGATTTTTGGTATAAAAAGTCGGAATTTCAAACTGCGAATAGGTGCAGAGAGCCAGAATTTGGGTCCAAAATATGGCTCAGGTATCGAATTTGGGATGTTTGGGATATTTTGAAAACTGCAGGGGGGTTTGGGCAAAATGTGACCCACCGCCGCTTTCAGTAATTGGCAGATTTTTGGTATAAAAAGTCGGAATTTCAAACTGCGAATAGGTGCAGAGAGCCAGAATTTGGGTCCAAAATATGGCTCAGGTATCGAATTTGGGATGTTTGGGATATTTTGAAAACTGCAGGGGGGTTTGGGCAAAATGTGACCCACCGCCGCTTTCAGTAATTGGCAGATTTTTGGTATAAAAAGTCGGAATTTCAAACTGCGAATAGGTGCAGAGAGCCAGAATTTGGGTCCAAAATATGGCTCAGGTATCGAATTTGGGATGTTTGGGATATTTTGAAAACTGCAGGGGGGTTTGGGCAAAATGTGACCCACCGCCGCTTTCAGTAATTGGCAGATTTTTGGTATAAAAAGTCGGAATTTCAAACTGCGAATAGGTGCAGAGAGCCAGAATTTGGGTCCAAAATATGGCTCAGGTATCGAATTTGGGATGTTTGGGATATTTTGAAAACTGCAGGGGGGTTTGGGCAAAATGTGACCCACCGCCGCTTTCAGTAATTGGCAGATTTTTGGTATAAAAAGTCGGAATTTCAAACTGCGAATAGGTGCAGAGAGCCAGAATTTGGGTCCAAAATATGGCTCAGGTATCGAATTTGGGATGTTTGGGATATTTTGAAAACTGCAGGGGGGTTTGGGCAAAATGTGACCCACCGCCGCTTTCAGTAATTGGCAGATTTTTGGTATAAAAAGTCGGAATTTCAAACTGCGAATAGGTGCAGAGAGCCAGAATTTGGGTCCAAAATATGGCTCAGGTATCGAATTTGGGATGTTTGGGATATTTTGAAAACTGCAGGGGGGTTTGGGCAAAATGTGACCCACCGCCGCTTTCAGTAATTGGCAGATTTTTGGTATAAAAAGTCGGAATTTCAAACTGCGAATAGGTGCAGAGAGCCAGAATTTGGGTCCAAAATATGGCTCAGGTATCGAATTTGGGATGTTTGGGATATTTTGAAAACTGCAGGGGGTTTGGGCAAAATGTGACCCACCGCCGCTTTCAGTAATTGGCAGATTTTTGGTATAAAAAGTCGGAATTTCAAACTGCGAATAGGTGCAGAGAGCCAGAATTTGGGTCCAAAATATGGCTCAGGTATCGAATTTGGGATGTTTGGGATATTTTGAAAACTGCAGGGGGGTTTGGGCAAAATGTGACCCACCGCCGCTTTCAGTAATTGGCATATTTTTGGTATAAAAAGTCGGAATTTCAAACTGCGAATAGGTGCAGAGAGCCAGAATTTGGGTCCAAAATATGGCTCAGGTATCGAATTTGGGATGTTTGGGATATTTTGAAAACTGCAGGGGGGTTTGGGCAAAATGTGACCCACCGCCGCTTTCAGTAATTGGCAGATTTTTGGTATAAAAAGTCGGAATTTCAAACTGCGAATAGGTGCAGAGAGCCAGAATTTGGGTCCAAAATATGGCTCAGGTATCGAATTTGGGATGTTTGGGATATTTTGAAAACTGCAGGGGGGTTTGGGCAAAATGTGACCCACCGCCGCTTTCAGTAATTGGCAGATTTTTGGTATAAAAAGTCGGAATTTCAAACTGCGAATAGGTGCAGAGAGCCAGAATTTGGGTCCAAAATATGGCTCAGGTATCGAATTTGGGATGTTTGGGATATTTTGAAAACTGCAGGGGGGTTTGGGCAAAATGTGACCCACCGCCGCTTTCAGTAATTGGCAGATTTTTGGTATAAAAAGTCGGAATTTCAAACTGCGAATAGGTGCAGAGAGCCAGAATTTGGGTCCAAAATATGGCTCAGGTATCGAATTTGGGATGTTTGGGATATTTTGAAAACTGCAGGGGGTTTGGGCAAAATGTGACCCACCGCCGCTTTCAGTAATTGGCAGATTTTTGGTATAAAAAGTCGGAATTTCAAACTGCGAATAGGTGCAGAGAGCCAGAATTTGGGTCCAAAATATGGCTCAGGTATCGAATTTGGGATGTTTGGGATATTTTGAAAACTGCAGGGGGGTTTGGGCAAAATGTGACCCACCGCCGCTTTCAGTAATTGGCAGATTTTTGGTATAAAAGTCGGAATTTCAAACTGCGAATAGGTGCAGAGAGCCAGAATTTGGGTCCAAAATATGGCTCAGGTATCGAATTTGGGATGTTTGGGATATTTTGAAAACTGCAGGGGGTTTGGGCAAAATGTGACCCACCGCCGCTTTCAGTAATTGGCAGATTTTTGGTATAAAAAGTCGGAATTTCAAACTGCGAATAGGTGCAGAGAGCCAGAATTTGGGTCCAAAATATGGCTCAGGTATCGAATTTGGGATGTTTGGGATATTTTGAAAACTGCAGGGGGGTTTGGGCAAAATGTGACCCACCGCCGCTTTCAGTAATTGGCAGATTTTTGGTATAAAAAGTCGGAATTTCAAACTGCGAATAGGTGCAGAGAGCCAGAATTTGGGTCCAAAATATGGCTCAGGTATCGAATTTGGGATGTTTGGGATATTTTGAAAACTGCAGGGGGGTTTGGGCAAAATGTGACCCACCGCCGCTTTCAGTAATTGGCAGATTTTTGGTATAAAAAGTCGGAATTTCAAACTGCGAATAGGTGCAGAGAGCCAGAATTTGGGTCCAAAATATGGCTCAGGTATCGAATTTGGGATGTTTGGGATATTTTGAAAACTGCAGGGGGGTTTGGGCAAAATGTGACCCACCGCCGCTTTCAGTAATTGGCAGATTTTTGGTATAAAAAGTCGGAATTTCAAACTGCGAATAGGTGCAGAGAGCCAGAATTTGGGTCCAAAATATGGCTCAGGTATCGAATTTGGGATGTTTGGGATATTTTGAAAACTGCAGGGGGGTTTGGGCAAAATGTGACCCACCGCCGCTTTCAGTAATTGGCAGATTTTTGGTATAAAAAGTCGGAATTTCAAACTGCGAATAGGTGCAGAGAGCCAGAATTTGGGTCCAAAATATGGCTCAGGTATCGAATTTGGGATGTTTGGGATATTTTGAAAACTGCAGGGGGGTTTGGGCAAAATGTGACCCACCGCCGCTTTCAGTAATTGGCATATTTTTGGTATAAAAAGTCGGAATTTCAAACTGCGAATAGGTGCAGAGAGCCAGAATTTGGGTCCAAAATATGGCTCAGGTATCGAATTTGGGATGTTTGGGATATTTTGAAAACTGCAGGGGGGTTTGGGCAAAATGTGACCCACCGCCGCTTTCAGTAATTGGCAGATTTTTGGTATAAAAAGTCGGAATTTCAAACTGCGAATAGGTGCAGAGAGCCAGAATTTGGGTCCAAAATATGGCTCAGGTATCGAATTTGGGATGTTTGGGATATTTTGAAAACTGCAGGGGGGTTTGGGCAAAATGTGACCCACCGCCGCTTTCAGTAATTGGCATATTTTTGGTATAAAAAGTCGGAATTTCAAACTGCGAATAGGTGCAGAGAGCCAGAATTTGGGTCCAAAATATGGCTCAGGTATCGAATTTGGGATGTTTGGGATATTTTGAAAACTGCAGGGGGGTTTGGGCAAAATGTGACCCACCGCCGCTTTCAGTAATTGGCAGATTTTTGGTATAAAAAGTCGGAATTTCAAACTGCGAATAGGTGCAGAGAGCCAGAATTTGGGTCCAAAATATGGCTCAGGTATCGAATTTGGGATGTTTGGGATATTTTGAAAACTGCAGGGGGGTTTGGGCAAAATGTGACCCACCGCCGCTTTCAGTAATTGGCAGATTTTTGGTATAAAAAGTCGGAATTTCAAACTGCGAATAGGTGCAGAGAGCCAGAATTTGGGTCCAAAATATGGCTCAGGTATCGAATTTGGGATGTTTGGGATATTTTGAAAACTGCAGGGGGGTTTGGGCAAAATGTGACCCACCGCCGCTTTCAGTAATTGGCAGATTTTTGGTATAAAAAGTCGGAATTTCAAACTGCGAATAGGTGCAGAGAGCCAGAATTTGGGTCCAAAATATGGCTCAGGTATCGAATTTGGGATGTTTGGGATATTTTGAAAACTGCAGGGGGGTTTGGGCAAAATGTGACCCACCGCCGCTTTCAGTAATTGGCAGATTTTTGGTATAAAAAGTCGGAATTTCAAACTGCGAATAGGTGCAGAGAGCCAGAATTTGGGTCCAAAATATGGCTCAGGTATCGAATTTGGGATGTTTGGGATATTTTGAAAACTGCAGGGGGGTTTGGGCAAAATGTGACCCACCGCCGCTTTCAGTAATTGGCAGATTTTTGGTATAAAAAGTCGGAATTTCAAACTGCGAATAGGTGCAGAGAGCCAGAATTTGGGTCCAAAATATGGCTCAGGTATCGAATTTGGGATGTTTGGGATATTTTGAAAACTGCAGGGGGTTTGGGCAAAATGTGACCCACCGCCGCTTTCAGTAATTGGCAGATTTTTGGTATAAAAAGTCGGAATTTCAAACTGCGAATAGGTGCAGAGAGCCAGAATTTGGGTCCAAAATATGGCTCAGGTATCGAATTTGGGATGTTTGGGATATTTTGAAAACTGCAGGGGGGTTTGGGCAAAATGTGACCCACCGCCGCTTTCAGTAATTGGCAGATTTTTGGTATAAAAAGTCGGAATTTCAAACTGCGAATAGGTGCAGAGAGCCAGAATTTGGGTCCAAAATATGGCTCAGGTATCGAATTTGGGATGTTTGGGATATTTTGAAAACTGCAGGGGGGTTTGGGCAAAATGTGACCCACCGCCGCTTTCAGTAATTGGCATATTTTTGGTATAAAAAGTCGGAATTTCAAACTGCGAATAGGTGCAGAGAGCCAGAATTTGGGTCCAAAATATGGCTCAGGTATCGAATTTGGGATGTTTGGGATATTTTGAAAACTGCAGGGGGGTTTGGGCAAAATGTGACCCACCGCCGCTTTCAGTAATTGGCAGATTTTTGGTATAAAAAGTCGGAATTTCAAACTGCGAATAGGTGCAGAGAGCCAGAATTTGGGTCCAAAATATGGCTCAGGTATCGAATTTGGGATGTTTGGGATATTTTGAAAACTGCAGGGGGGTTTGGGCAAAATGTGACCCACCGCCGCTTTCAGTAATTGGCAGATTTTTGGTATAAAAAGTCGGAATTTCAAACTGCGAATAGGTGCAGAGAGCCAGAATTTGGGTCCAAAATATGGCTCAGGTATCGAATTTGGGATGTTTGGGATATTTTGAAAACTGCAGGGGGGTTTGGGCAAAATGTGACCCACCGCCGCTTTCAGTAATTGGCATATTTTTGGTATAAAAAGTCGGAATTTCAAACTGCGAATAGGTGCAGAGAGCCAGAATTTGGGTCCAAAATATGGCTCAGGTATCGAATTTGGGATGTTTGGGATATTTTGAAAACTGCAGGGGGGTTTGGGCAAAATGTGACCCACCGCCGCTTTCAGTAATTGGCAGATTTTTGGTATAAAAAGTCGGAATTTCAAACTGCGAATAGGTGCAGAGAGCCAGAATTTGGGTCCAAAATATGGCTCAGGTATCGAATTTGGGATGTTTGGGATATTTTGAAAACTGCAGGGGGGTTTGGGCAAAATGTGACCCACCGCCGCTTTCAGTAATTGGCATATTTTTGGTATAAAAAGTCGGAATTTCAAACTGCGAATAGGTGCAGAGAGCCAGAATTTGGGTCCAAAATATGGCTCAGGTATCGAATTTGGGATGTTTGGGATATTTTGAAAACTGCAGGGGGGTTTGGGCAAAATGTGACCCACCGCCGCTTTCAGTAATTGGCAGATTTTTGGTATAAAAAGTCGGAATTTCAAACTGCGAATAGGTGCAGAGAGCCAGAATTTGGGTCCAAAATATGGCTCAGGTATCGAATTTGGGATGTTTGGGATATTTTGAAAACTGCAGGGGGGTTTGGGCAAAATGTGACCCACCGCCGCTTTCAGTAATTGGCAGATTTTTGGTATAAAAAGTCGGAATTTCAAACTGCGAATAGGTGCAGAGAGCCAGAATTTGGGTCCAAAATATGGCTCAGGTATCGAATTTGGGATGTTTGGGATATTTTGAAAACTGCAGGGGGGTTTGGGCAAAATGTGACCCACCGCCGCTTTCAGTAATTGGCAGATTTTTGGTATAAAAAGTCGGAATTTCAAACTGCGAATAGGTGCAGAGAGCCAGAATTTGGGTCCAAAATATGGCTCAGGTATCGAATTTGGGATGTTTGGGATATTTTGAAAACTGCAGGGGGGTTTGGGCAAAATGTGACCCACCGCCGCTTTCAGTAATTGGCATATTTTTGGTATAAAAAGTCGGAATTTCAAACTGCGAATAGGTGCAGAGAGCCAGAATTTGGGTCCAAAATATGGCTCAGGTATCGAATTTGGGATGTTTGGGATATTTTGAAAACTGCAGGGGGGTTTGGGCAAAATGTGACCCACCGCCGCTTTCAGTAATTGGCATATTTTTGGTATAAAAAGTCGGAATTTCAAACTGCGAATAGGTGCAGAGAGCCAGAATTTGGGTCCAAAATATGGCTCAGGTATCGAATTTGGGATGTTTGGGATATTTTGAAAACTGCAGGGGGGTTTGGGCAAAATGTGACCCACCGCCGCTTTCAGTAATTGGCAGATTTTTGGTATAAAAAGTCGGAATTTCAAACTGCGAATAGGTGCAGAGAGCCAGAATTTGGGTCCAAAATATGGCTCAGGTATCGAATTTGGGATGTTTGGGATATTTTGAAAACTGCAGGGGGGTTTGGGCAAAATGTGACCCACCGCCGCTTTCAGTAATTGGCAGATTTTTGGTATAAAAAGTCGGAATTTCAAACTGCGAATAGGTGCAGAGAGCCAGAATTTGGGTCCAAAATATGGCTCAGGTATCGAATTTGGGATGTTTGGGATATTTTGAAAACTGCAGGGGGGTTTGGGCAAAATGTGACCCACCGCCGCTTTCAGTAATTGGCAGATTTTTGGTATAAAAAGTCGGAATTTCAAACTGCGAATAGGTGCAGAGAGCCAGAATTTGGGTCCAAAATATGGCTCAGGTATCGAATTTGGGATGTTTGGGATATTTTGAAAACTGCAGGGGGGTTTGGGCAAAATGTGACCCACCGCCGCTTTCAGTAATTGGCAGATTTTTGGTATAAAAAGTCGGAATTTCAAACTGCGAATAGGTGCAGAGAGCCAGAATTTGGGTCCAAAATATGGCTCAGGTATCGAATTTGGGATGTTTGGGATATTTTGAAAACTGCAGGGGGGTTTGGGCAAAATGTGACCCACCGCCGCTTTCAGTAATTGGCATATTTTTGGTATAAAATGTCGGAGTTTCAAACTGCGAATAGGTGCAGAGAGCCAGAATTTGGGTCCAAAATATGGCTCAGGTATCGAATTTGGGATGTTTGGGATATTTTGAAAACTGCAGGGGGGTTTGGGCAAAATGTGACCCACCGCCGCTTTCAGTAATTGGCAGATTTTTGGTATAAAAAGTCGGAATTTCAAACTGCGAATAGGTGCAGAGAGCCAGAATTTGGGTCCAAAATATGGCTCAGGTATCGAATTTGGGATGTTTGGGATATTTTGAAAACTGCAGGGGGGTTTGGGCAAAATGTGACCCACCGCCGCTTTCAGTAATTGGCATATTTTTGGTATAAAAAGTCGGAATTTCAATTTGCGAATAGGTGCAGAGAGCCAGAATTTGGTTCCAAAATATGGCTCAGGTATCGAACTTGGGATGTTTGGGATATTTTGAAAACTGCAGGGGGGTTTGGGCAAAATGTGACCCACCGCCGCTTTCAGTAATTGGCAGATTTTTGGTATAAAAGTTCGGAATTTCAAACTGCGAATAGGTGCAGAGAGCCAGAATTTGGGTCCAAAATATGGCACAGGTATCGAATTTGGGATGTTTGGGATATTTTGAAAACTGCAGGGGGGTTTGGGCAAAATGTGACCCACCGCCGCTTTCAGTAATTGGCATATTTTTGGTATAAAAAGTCGGAATTTCAAACTGCGAATAGGTGCAGAGAGCCAGAATTTGGGTCCAAAATATGGCTCAGGTATCGAATTTGGGATGTTTGGGATATTTTGAAAACTGCAGGGGGGTTTGGGCAAAATGTGACCCACCGCCGCTTTCAGTAATTGGCAGATTTTTGGTATAAAAAGTCGGAATTTCAAACTGCGAATAGGTGCAGAGAGCCAGAATTTGGGTCCAAAATATGGCTCAGGTATCGAATTTGGGATGTTTGGGATATTTTGAAAACTGCAGGGGGGTTTGGGCAAAATGTGACCCACCGCCGCTTTCAGTAATTGGCATATTTTTGGTATAAAAAGTCGGAATTTCAAACTGCGAATAGGTGCAGAGAGCCAGAATTTGGGTCCAAAATATGGCTCAGGTATCGAATTTGGGATGTTTGGGATATTTTGAAAACTGCAGGGGGGTTTGGGCAAAATGTGACCCACCGCCGCTTTCAGTAATTGGCAGATTTTTGGTATAAAAAGTCGGAATTTCAAACTGCGAATAGGTGCAGAGAGCCAGAATTTGGGTCCAAAATATGGCTCAGGTATCGAATTTGGGATGTTTGGGATATTTTGAAAACTGCAGGGGGGTTTGGGCAAAATGTGACCCACCGCCGCTTTCAGTAATTGGCATATTTTTGGTATAAAAAGTCGGAATTTCAAACTGCGAATAGGTGCAGAGAGCCAGAATTTGGGTCCAAAATATGGCTCAGGTATCGAATTTGGGATGTTTGGGATATTTTGAAAACTGCAGGGGGGTTTGGGCAAAATGTGACCCACCGCCGCTTTCAGTAATTGGCAGATTTTTGGTATAAAAAGTCGGAATTTCAAACTGCGAATAGGTGCAGAGAGCCAGAATTTGGGTCCAAAATATGGCTCAGGTATCGAATTTGGGATGTTTGGGATATTTTGAAAACTGCAGGGGGGTTTGGGCAAAATGTGACCCACCGCCGCTTTCAGTAATTGGCATATTTTTGGTATAAAAAGTCGGAATTTCAAACTGCGAATAGGTGCAGAGAGCCAGAATTTGGGTCCAAAATATGGCTCAGGTATCGAATTTGGGATGTTTGGGATATTTTGAAAACTGCAGGGGGGTTTGGGCAAAATGTGACCCACCGCCGCTTTCAGTAATTGGCATATTTTTGGTATAAAAAGTCGGAATTTCAAACTGCGAATAGGTGCAGAGAGCCAGAATTTGGGTCCAAAATATGGCTCAGGTATCGAATTTGGGATGTTTGGGATATTTTGAAAACTGCAGGGGGGTTTGGGCAAAATGTGACCCACCGCCGCTTTCAGTAATTGGCAGATTTTTGGTATAAAAAGTCGGAATTTCAAACTGCGAATAGGTGCAGAGAGCCAGAATTTGGGTCCAAAATATGGCTCAGGTATCGAATTTGGGATGTTTGGGATATTTTGAAAACTGCAGGGGGGTTTGGGCAAAATGTGACCCACCGCCGCTTTCAGTAATTGGCATATTTTTGGTATAAAAAGTCGGAATTTCAAACTGCGAATAGGTGCAGAGAGCCAGAATTTGGGCCCAAAATATGGAACAGGTATCGAATTTGGGATGTTTGGGATATTTTGAAAACTGCAGGGGGGTTTGGGCAAAATGTGACCCACCGCCGCTTTCAGTAATTGGCAGATTTTTGGTATAAAAAGTCGGAATTTCAAACTGCGAATAGGTGCAGAGAGCCAGAATTTGGGTCCAAAATATGGCTCAGGTATCGAATTTGGGATGTTTGGGATATTTTGAAAACTGCAGGGGGGTTTGGGCAAAATGTGACCCACTGCTGCTTTCAGTAATTGGCATATTTTTGGTATAAAACGTCGGAATTTCAAACTGCGAATAGGTGCAGAGAGCCAGAATTTGGGTCCAAAATATATCTCAAATATCGAATTTGGGATGTTTGGGATATTTTGAAAACTGCAGGGGGGTTTGGGCAAAATGTGACCCACCACCGCATTCAGTAGTTGCCATATTTTTGGTATAAATAGTCGGAATTTCAAACTGCGAATAGGTGCAGAGAGCCAGAATTTGGGCCCAAAATATGGCTCTGGTATCGAATTTGGGATGTTTGGGATATGTTGAAAACTGCAGTGGGGTTTGGGCAAAATGTGACCCACCGCCGCTTTCAGTAATTGGCATATTTTTGGTATAAAACGTCGGAATTTCAAACTGCGAATAGGTGCAGAGAGCCAGAATTTGGCTCCAAAATATGGCTCAGGTATCGAATTTGGGATGTTTGGGATATTTTGAAAACTTCAGGGGGGTCTAGGCAAGATTTGACCCACCGCCGCTTTCAGTAATTGGCAGATTTTTGGTATAAATAGTCGGAATTTCAAACTGCGAATAGGTGCAGAGAGCCAGAATTTAGATCCAAAATATGGCTCAGGTATCAAATTTGGGATGTTTGGGATATTTTGAAAACTGCAGAGGGGTTTGAGCAAAATGTGACCCACTGCTGCTTTCAGTAATTGGCATATTTTTGGTATAAAACGTCGGAATTTCAAACTGCGAATAGGTGCAGAGAGCCAGAATTTGGGTCCAAAACATGGCTCAGGTACCGATATTGGGATGTTTGGGATATTTTGAAAACTGCAGGGGGGGTCTAGGCAAGATTTGACCCACAGCCGCTTTCAGTAATTGGCAGATATTTGGTATAAAAATTCGGAATTTCAAACGGCGAATAGGTGCAGAGAGCCAGAATTTGGCCCAAAAATATGGCTCAGGTATCGAATTTAGGATGTTTGGGATATTTTGAAAACTGCATGGGGGGTTTGGGCAAAATGTGACCCGCATCTGCTTTCTGTAATTGGCATATTTTTGGTATAAAAAGTCGGAATTTCAAACTGCGAATAGGTGCAGAGAGCCAGAATTTGGGTCCAAAATATGGCTCAGGTTTCGAATTTGGGATGTTTAGGATATTTGGAAAACTGCAGGGTGGTTTAAGCAAAATGTGACCCAAAGTTTCTTTCAGTAATATGCAGATTTTTGGTATAAAAATTCGGAATTTCAAACGGCGAATAGGTGCAGAGAGCCAGAATTTGAGCCCAAAATATGGCTCCGGTATCGAATTTGCGATGTTTGGGATATGTTGAAAATTGCAGTGGGGATTGGGCAAAATGTGACCCTCTGCCGCTTTCAGTAATTGGCATATTTTTGGTATGAAAATTCGGAATTTCAAACTGCGAATAGGTGCAGAGAGCTAGAATTTGGGTCCAAAAAATGGCTCAGGGGTCGAATTTGGGATGTTAGGAAAATATTTTGAAAACTGCAGGGGGGTTTGGGCAAAATGTGACCCACCACCGCTTACAGTAATTGGCAGATTTTTGGTATAAATAGTCGGAATTTCAAACTGCCAATAGGTGCAGAGACCCAGAATTTGGGTCCAAAATATGGCTCAGGCGTCGAATTTGGGATGTTTGGGGTATTTTGAAAACTGCAGGGGGGTTTGGGCAATATGTGACCCACCACCGCTTTCAGTAATTGGCAGATTTTTGGTATATATATTCGGAATTTCAAACTGCGAATAGGTGCAGAGAGACAGAATTTAGATCCAAAATATAGATCAGGTATCGAATTTGGGATGTTTGGGATATTTTGAAAACTGCAGGGGGGTTTGGGCAAAATGTGACCCACCACCGCTTTCAGTAATTGGCAGATTTTTGGTATAAATAGTCGGAATTTCAAACTGCCAATAGGTGCAGAGACCCAGAATTTGGGTCCAAAATATGGCTCAGGTATCGATTTTGTGATGTTTGGGATATTTTGAAAACTGCACGGGGGTTTGGGCAATATGTGACCCACCACCGCTTTCAGTAATTGGCAGATTTTTGGTATAAATAGTCGGAATTTCAAACTGCGAATAGGTGCAGAGAGCCAGAATTTAGATCCAAAATATGGCTCAGGTATCGAATTTGGGATGTTTGGGATATTTTGAAAACTGCAGGGTGGTTTGGGCAAAATGTGACCCAACGCCGCTTTCAGTAATTGGCATATGTTTGGTATGAAAATTCGGAATTTCAAACTGCGAATAGGTCCAGAGAGCCAGAATTTGGGTCCAAAATATGGCTCAGGGTCGAAATTGGGATGTTTGGGATATTTTGAAAACTGCAGGGGGGGTTTGGGCAAAATGTGACCCACCACCTCTTTCAGTAATTGGCAGATTTTTGGTATAAATATTCGGAATTTCAAACTGCGAATAGGTGCAGAGAGCCAGAATTTAGATCCAAAATATGGCTCAGGTATCGAATTTGGGATGTTTGGGATATTTTGAAAACTGCAGGGGGGTTTGGGCAAAATGTGACCCACCGCTGCTTTCAGTAATTGGCAGATTTTTGGTATAAAAATTCGGAATTTCAAACTGCGAATAGGTGCAGAGAGCCAGAATTTGGGTCCAAAATATGGCTCAGGTATCGAATTTGGGATGTTTGGGATATTTTGAAAACTGCAGGGGGTTTGGGCAAAATGTGACCCACAGCCGCTTTCAGTAATTGGCAGATTTTTGGTATAAAAATTCGGAATTTCAAACTGCGAATAGGTGCAGAGAGCCAGAATTTGGGTCCAAAATATGGCTCAGGTATCGAATTTTGGATGTTTGGGATATTTTGAAAACTGCAGGGGGTTTGGGCAAAATGTGACCCACCACCGCTTTCAGTAATTGGCAGATTTTTGGTATAAATATTCGGAATTTCAAACTGCGAATAGGTGCAGAGAGCCAGAATTTGGGTCCAAAATATGGCTCAGGTATCGAATTTGGGATGTTTGGGATATTTTGAAAACTGCAGGGGGGTTTGGGCAAAATGTGACCCACCGCTGCTTTCAGTAATTGGCAGATTTTTGGTATAAAAATTCGGAATTTCAAACTGCGAATAGGTGCAGAGAGCCAGAATTTGGGTCCAAAATATGGCTCAGGTATCGAATTTGGGATGTTTGGGATATTTTGAAAACTGCAGGGGGGTTTGGGCAAAATGTGACCCACCGCCGCTTTCAGTAATTGGCAGATTTTTGGTATAAAAATTCGGAATTTCAAACTGCGAATAGGTGCAGAGAGCCAGAATTTGGGTCCAAAATATGGCTCAGGTATCGAATTTGGGATGTTTGGGATATTTTGAAAACTGCAGGGGGTTTGGGCAAAATGTGACCCACCGCTGCTTTCAGTAATTGGCAGATTTTTGGTATAAAAATTCGGAATTTCAAACTGCGAATAGGTGCAGAGAGCCAGAATTTGGATCCAAAATATGGCTCAGGTATCGAATTTGGGATGTTTGGGATATTTTGAAAACTGCAGGGGGGTTTGGGCAAAATGTGACCCACCACCGCTTTCAGTAATTGGCAGATTTTTGGTATAAAAATTCGGAATTTCAAACTGCGAATAGGTGCAGAGAGCCAGAATTTGGATCCAAAATATGGCTCAGGTATCGAATTTGGGATGTTTGGGATATTTTGAAAACTGCAGGGGGGTTTGGGCAAAATGTGACCCACCGCTGCTTTCAGTAATTGGCAGATTTTTGGTATAAAAATTCGGAATTTCAAACTGCGAATAGGTGCAGAGAGCCAGAATTTGGGTCCAAAATATGGCTCAGGTATCGAATTTGGGATGTTTGGGATATTTTGAAAACTGCAGGGGGGTTTGGGCAAAATGTGACCCACCGCTGCTTTCAGTAATTGGCATATTTTTGGTATAAAAAGTCGGAATTTCAAACTGCGAATAGGTGCAGAGAGCCAGAATTTGGGTGCAAAATATGGCTCAGGTATCGAATTTGGGATGTTTGGGATATTTGAAAACTGCAGGGGGGTTTGGGCAAAATGTGACCCACCGCTGCTTTCAGTAATTGGCAGATTTTTGGTATAAAAAGTCGGAATTTCAAACTGCGAATAGGTGCAGAGAGCCAGAATTTGGGTCCAAAATATGGCTCAGGTATCGAATTTGGGATGTTTGGGATATTTTGAAAACTGCAGGGGGGTTTGGGCAAAATGTGACCCACCGACGCTTTCAGTAATTGGCATATTTTTGGTATAAAAAGTCGGAATTTCAAACTGCGAATAGGTGCAGAGAGCCAGAATTTGGGTCCAAAATATGGCTCAGGTATCGAATTTGGGATGTTTGGGATATTTTGAAAACTGCAGTGGGGTTTGGGCAAAATGTGACCCACCGCCGCTTTCAGTAATTGGCATATTTTTGGTATAAAAATTCGGAATTTCAAACTGCGAATAGGTGCAGAGAGCCAGAATTTAGATCCAAAATATGGCTCAGGTATCGAATTTGGGATGTTTGGGATATTTTGAAAACTGCAGGGGGGTTTGGGCAAAATGTGACCCACCGCCGCTTTCAGTAATTGGCATATTTTTGGTATAAAAAGTCGGAATTTCAAACTGCGAATAGGTGCAGAGAGCCAGAATTTGGATCCAAAATATGGCTCAGGTATCGAATTTGGGATGTTTGGGATATTTTGAAAACTGCAGGGGGTTTGGGCAAAATGTGACCCACCACTGCTTTCAGTAATTGGCAGATTTTTGGTATAAAACGTCGGAATTTCAAACTGCGAATAGGTGCAGAGAGCCAGAATTTGGGTCCAAAATATGGCTCAGGTATCGAATTTGGGATGTTTGGGATATTTTGAAAACTGCAGGGGGGTTTGGGCAAAATGTGACCCACCGCTGCTTTCAGTAATTGGCAGATTTTTGGTATAAAAATTCGGAATTTCAAACTGCGAATAGGTGCAGAGAGCCAGAATTTGGGTCCAAAATATGGCTCAGGTATCGAATTTGGGATGTTTGGGATATTTTGAAAACTGCAGGGGGGTTTGGGCAAAATGTGACCCACCACCGCTTTCAGTAATTGGCAGATTTTTGGTATAAAAATTCGGAATTTCAAACTGCGAATAGGTGCAGAGAGCCAGAATTTGGGTCCAAAATATGGCTCAGGTATCGAATTTGGGATGTTTGGGATATTTTGAAAACTGCAGGGGGGTTTGGGCAAAATGTGACCCACCACTGCTTTCAGTAATTGGCAGATTTTTGGTATAAAAAGTCGGAATTTCAAACTGCGAATAGGTGCAGAGAGCCAGAATTTGGGTCCAAAATATGGCTCAGGTATCGAATTTGGGATGTTTGGGATATTTTGAAAACTGCAGGGGGTTTGGGCAAAATGTGACCCACCGCCGCTTTCAGTAATTGGCAGATTTTTGGTATAAAAAGTCGGAATTTCAAACTGCGAATAGGTGCAGAGAGCCAGAATTTGGGTCCAAAATATGGCTCAGGTACCGAATTTGGGATGTTTGGGATATTTTGAAAACTGCAGGGGGGTTTGGGCAAAATGTGACCCACCGCTGCTTTCAGTAATTGGCAGATTTTTGGTATAAAAAGTCGGAATTTCAAACTGCGAATAGGTGCAGAGAGCCAGAATTTGGGTCCAAAATATGGCTCAGGTATCGAATTTGGGATGTTTGGGATATTTTGAAAACTGCAGGGGGGTTTGGGCAAAATGTGACCCACCGCCGCTTTCAGTAATTGGCAGATTTTTGGTATAAAAATTCGGAATTTCAAACTGCGAATAGGTGCAGAGAGCCAGAATTTGGGTCCAAAATATGGCTCAGGTATCGAATTTGGGATGTTTGGGATATTTTGAAAACTGCAGGGGGGTTTGGGCGAAATGTGACCCACCACTGCTTTCAGTAATTGGCAGATTTTTTGTATAAAAAGTCGGAATTTCAAACTGCGAATAGGTGCAGAGAGCCAGAATTTGGATCCAAAATATGGCTCAGGTATCGAATTAGGGATGTTTGGGATATTTTGAAAACTGCAGGGGGGTTTGGGCAAAATGTGACCCACCGCTGCTTTCAGTAATTGGCAGATTTTTGGTACAAAAATTCCGAATTTCAAACAGCGAATAGGTGCAGAGAGCCAGAATTTGGGTCCAAAATATGCCTCAGGTATCGAGTTTGGGATGTTTGGGATATTTTGAAAACTGCAGGGGGGTTTGGGCAAAATGTGACCCACCGCCGCTTTCAGTAATTGGCATATTTTTGGTATAAAAAGTCGGAATTTCAAACTGCGAATAGGTGCAGAGAGCCAGAATTTGGGTCCAAAATATGGCTCAGGTATCGAATTTGGGATGTTTGGGATATTTTGAAAACTGCAGGGGGTTTGGGCAAAATGTGACCCACCGCTGCTTTCAGTAATTGGCAGATTTTTGGTATAAAACGTCGGAATTTCAAACTGCGAATAGGTGCAGAGAGCCAGAATTTGGGTCCAAAATATGGCTCAGGTATCGAATTTGGGATGTTTGGGATATTTTGAAAACTGCAGGGGGGTTTGGGCAAAATGTGACCCACCGCCGCTTTCAGTAATTGGCAGATTTTTGGTATAAAAAGTCGGAATTTCAAACTGCGAATAGGTGCAGAGAGCCAGAATTTGGATCCAAAATATGGCTCAGGTATCGAATTTGGGATGTTTGGGATATTTTGAAAACTGCAGGGGGGTTTGGGCAAAATGTGACCCACCGCCGCTTTCAGTAATTGGCAGATTTTTGGTATAAATATTCGGAATTTCAAACTGCGAATAGGTGCAGAGAGCCAGAATTTAGATCCAAAATATAGCTCAGGTATCGAATTTGGGATGTTTGGGATATGTTGAAAACTGCAGTGGGGTTTGGGCAAAATGTGACCCACCGCTGCTTTCAGTAATTGGCATATTTTTGGTATAAAAAGTCGGAATTTCAAACTGCGAATAGGTGCAGAGAGCCAGAATTTAGATCCAAAATATGGCTCAGGTATCGAATTTGGGATGTTTGGGATATTTTGAAAACTGCAGGGGGGTTTGGGCAAAATGTGACCCACCGCTGCTTTCAGTAATTGGCAGATTTTTGGTATAAAAAGTCGGAATTTCAAACTGCGAATAGGTGCAGAGAGCCAGAATTTGGGTCCAAAATATGGCTCAGGTATCGAATTTGGGATGTTTGGGATATTTTGAAAACTGCAGGGGGGTTTGGGCAAAATGTGACCCACCGATGCTTTCAGTAATTGGCATATTTTTGGTATAAAACTTCGGAATTTCAAACTGCGAATAGGTGCAGAGAGCCAGAATTTGGGTCCAAAATATGGCTCAGGTATCGAATTTGGGATGTTTGGGATATTTTGAAAACTGCAGGGGGGTCTGGGCAAGATTTGACCTACCGCTGCTTTCAGTAATTGGCAGATTTTTGGTATAAAAATTCGGAATTTCAAACAGCGAATAGGTGCAGAGAGCCAGAATTTGGGCCCAAAATATGGCTCAGGTATCGAATTTAGGATGTTTGGGATATTTTGAAAACTGCAGGGGGGTTTGGGCAAAATGTGACCCACCACCGCTTTCAGTAATTGGCAGATTTTTGGTATAAATATTCGGAATTTCAAACTGCGAATAGGTGCAGAGAGCCAGAATTTGGGTCCAAAATATGGCTCAGGTATCGAATTTGGGATGTTTGGGATATTTTGAAAACTGCAGGGGGGTTTGGGCAAAATGTGACCCACCACTGCTTTCAGTAATTGGCAGATTTTTGGTATAAAAATCGGAATTTCAAACTGCGAATAGGTGCAGAGAGCGAGAATTTGGATCCAAAATATGGCTCAGGTATCGAATTTGGGACGTTTGGGATATTTTGAAAACTGCATGGGGGTTTGGGCAAAATGTGACCCACCGCCGCTTTCAGTAATTGGCAGATTTTTGGTATAAAAATTCGGAATTTCACATGGCGAATAGGTGCAAAGAGCTAGAATTTGGGTCCAAAATATGGCTCAGGTATCGAATTTAGGATGTTTGGGATATTTTGAAAACTGCAGGGGGGTTTGGGCAAAATGTGACCCGCCGCTGCTTTCAGTAATTGGCATATTTTTGGTATAAAAAGTCGGAATTTCAAACTGCGAATGGGTGCAGAGAGCCAGAATTTGGGTCCAAAATATGGCTCAGGTATTGAATTTGGGATGTTTGGGTTATTTTGAAAACTGCAGGGGGTTTGGGCAAAATGTGACCCACCGCTGCTTTTAGTAATTGGCATATTTTTGGTATAAAACGTCGGAATTTCAAACTGCGAATAGGTGCAGAGAGCCAGAATTTGGGTCCAAAATATGGCTCAGGTATCGAATTTGGGATGTTTGGGATATTTTGAAAACTGCAGGGGGGTTTGGGCAAAATGTGACCCACCGCCGCTTTCAGTAATTGGCAGATTTTTGGTATAAAAATTCGGAATTTCAAACGGCGAATAGGTGCAGAGAGCCAGAATTTGGATCCAAAATATGGCTCAGGTATCGAATTTGGGATGTTTGGGATATTTTGAAAACTGCAGTGGGGTTTGGGCAAAATGTGACCCACCGCCGCTTTCAGTAATTGGCATATTTTTGGTATGAAAATTCGGAATTTCAAACTGCGAATAGGTGCAGAGAGCCAGAATTTAGATCCAAAATATAGCTCAGGTATTGAATTTGGGATGTTTGGGATATGTTGAAAACTGCAGTGGGGTTTGGGCAAAATGTGACCCACGGCCACTTTCAGTAATTGGCAGATTTTTGGTATAAATATTCGGAATTTCAAACTGCGAATAGGTGCAGAGAGCCAGAATTTAGATCCAAAATATAGCTCAGGTATCGAATTTGGGATGTTTGGGATATTTTGAAAACTGCAGGGGGGTTTGGGCAAAATGTGACCCACCACCGCTTTCAGTAATTGGCAGATTTTTGGTATAAATATTCGGAATTTCAAACTGCGAATAGGTGCAAAGAGCCAGAATTTAGATCCAAAATATAGCTCAGGTATCGAATTTGGGATGTTTGGGATATTTTGAAAACTGCAGGGGGGTTTGGGCAAAATGTGACCCACCACTGCTTTCAGTAATTGGCAGATTTTTGGTATAAAAAATCGGAATTTCAAACTGCGAATAGGTGCAGAGAGCGAGAATTTGGATCCAAAATATGGCTCAGGTATCGAATTTGGGACGTTTGGGATATTTTGAAAACTGCAGGGGGGTTTGGGCAAAATGTGACCCACCGCCGCTTTCAGTAATTGGCAGATTTTTGGTATAAAAAGTCGGAATTTCAAACTGCGAATAGGTGCAGAGAGCCAGAATTTGGGTCCAAAATATGGCTCAGGTATCGAATTTGGGATGTTTGGGATATTTTGAAAACTGCAGGGGGGTTTGGGCAAAATGTGACCCACCGCTGCTTTCAGTAATTGGCATATTTTTGGTATAAAAAGTCGGAATTTCAAACTGCGAATAGGTGCAGAGAGCCAGAATTTGGGTCCAAAATATGGCTCAGGTATCGAATTTGGGATGTTAGGATATTTTGAAAACTGCAGGGGGGTTTGGGCAAAATGTGACCCACCGCTTCTTTCAGTAATTGGCATATTTTTGGTATAAAACGTCGGAATTTCAAACTGCGAATAGGTGCAGAGAGCCAGAATTTAGATCCAAAATATAGCTCAGGTATCGAATTTGGGATGTTTGGGATATTTTGAAAACTGCAGGGGGGTTTGGGCAAAATGTGACCCACCGCCGCTTTCAGTAATTGGCATATTTTTGGTATAAATAGTCGGAATTTCAAACTGCGAATAGGTGCAGAGAGCCAGAATTTAGATCCAAAATATGGCTCAGGTATCGAATTTGGGATGTTTGGGATATTTTGAAAACTGCAGGGGGGTTTGGGCAAAATGTGACCCACCGCTGCTTTCAGTAATTGGCAGATTTTTGGTATAAATAGTCGGAATTTCAAACTGCGAATAGGTGCAGAGAGCCAGAATTTGGGTCCAAAATATGGCTCAGGTATCGAATTTGGGATGTTTGGGATATTTTGAAAACTGCACGGGGGTTTGGGCAATATGTGACCCACCACCGCTTTCAGTAATTGGCAGATTTTTGGTATAAATAGTCGGAATTTCAAACTGCGAATAGGTGCAGAGAGCCAGAATTTAGATCCAAAATATGGCTCAGGTATCGAATTTGGGATGTTTGGGATATTTTGAAAACTGCAGGGGGGTTTGGGCAAAATGTGACCCACAGCCGCTTTCAGTAATTGGCATATTTTGGTATAAAAATTCGGAATTTCAAACTGCGAATAGGTGCAGAGAGCCAGAATTTGGGTCCAAAATATGGCTCAGGGGTCGAATTTGGGATGTTTGGGATATTTTGAAAACTGCAGGGGGGTTTGGGCAAAATGTGACCCACCACCTCTTTCAGTAATTGGCAGATTTTTGGTATAAATATTCGGAATTTCAAACTGCGAATAGGTGCAGAGAGCCAGAATTTAGATCCAAAATATAGCTCAGGTATCGAATTTGGGATGTTTGGGATATTTTGAAAACTGCATGGGGGTTTGGGCAAAATGTGACCCACCGCTGCTTTCAGTAATTGGCAGATTTTTGGTATAAAAATTCGGAATTTCAAACGGCGAATAGGTGCAGAGAGCCAGAATTTGGGTCCAAAATATGGCTCAGGTATCGAATTTGGGATGTTTGGGATATTTTGAAAACTGCAGGGGGGTTTGGGCAAAATGTGACCCACCGCCGCTTTCAGTAATTGGCATATTTTTGGTATAAAAATTCGGAATTTCAAACTGCGAATAGGTGCAGAGAGCTAGAATTTGGGTCCAAAATATGGCTCAGGTATCGAATTTGGGATGTTTGGGATATTTTGAAAACTGCAGGGGGGTTTGGGCAAAATGTGACCCACCACCGCTTTCAGTAATTGGCAGATTTTTGGTATAAATATTCGGAATTTCAAACTGCGAATAGGTGCAGAGAGCCAGAATTTAGATCCAAAATATGGCTCAGGTATCGAATTTGGGATGTTTGGGATATTTTGAAAACTGCATGGGGGTTTGGGCAAAATGTGACCCACCGCTGCTTACAGTAATTGGCAGATTTTTGGTATAAAAAGTCGGAATTTCAAACTGCGAATAGGTGCAGAGAGCCAGAATTTGGGTTCAAAATATGGCTCAGGTATCGAATTTGGGATGTTTAGGATATTTTGAAAACAGCAGGGGGGTTTGGGCAAAATGTGACCCACCGCTGCTTTCAGTAATTGGCAGATTTTTGGTATAAAAAGTCGGAATTTCAAACTGCGAATAGGTGCAGAGAGCCAGAATTTGGGTCCAAAATATGGCTCAGGTATCGAATTTGGAATGTTTGGGTTATTTTGAAAACTGCAGAATTTGGGTCCAAAATATGGCTCAGAGGTCGAATTTGGGATGTTTGGGGTATTTTGAAAACTGCAGGGCGGTTTGGGCAAAATGTGACCCACCACCGCTTTCAGTAATTGGCACATTTTTGGTATAAATATTAGGAATTTCAAACTGCGAATAGGTGCAGAGAGCCAGAATTTGGGTTCAAAATATGGCTCAGGTATCGAATTTGGGATGTTTAGGATATTTTGAAAACAGCAGAGGGGTTTGGGAAAAATGTGACCCACCGCTGCTTTCAGTAATTGGCAGATTTTTGGTATAAAAAGTCGGAATTTCAAACTGGGAATAGGTGCAGAGAGCCAGAATTTGGGTCCAAAATATATCTCAGGTATCGAATTTGAGATGTTTGGGTTATTTTGAAAACTGCAGGGGGGTTTGGTCAAAATGTGTCCCACCGCTGCTTTCAGTAATTGGCATATTTTTGGTATAAAACGTCGGAATTTCAAACTGCGAATAGGTGCAGAGAGCCAGAATTTGGGTCCAAAATATGGCTCAGGTTTCGAATTTGGGATGTTTAGGATATTTGGAAAACTGAAGGTGGTTCGGTCAAAATGTGACCCACCGCCGCTTACAGTAATTGGCAGATTTTTGGTATAAAAATTCGGAATTTCAAACGGCGAATAGGTGCAGAGAGCCAGAATTTGGGCCCAAAATATGGCTCAGGTATCGAATTTAGGATGTTTGGGATATTTTGAAAACTGCAGGGGTGTTTGGGCAAAATGTGACCCACCGCCGCTTTCAGTAATTGGCATATTTTTGGTATGAAAATTCGGAATTTCAAACTGCGAATAGGTGCAGAGAGCCAGAATGTGGGTCCAAAATATGGCTCAGGGGTCGAATTTGGGATGTTTGGGATATTTTGAAAACTGCAGGGGGGTTTGGGCAAAATGTGACCCACCACCGCTTGCAGTAATTGGCAGATTTTTGGTATAAATATTCGGAATTTCAAACTGCGAATAGGTGCAGAGAGCCTGTTACAACAATGGAAGTGGGGCTTCTATGTGGTACTGGTACTATTAAGGGGTAAAGGTAGTTAGAAGACAAGAGTATCAAATATGGGAGAGCTAAAAGGCCCGTCCCCCAAAATAAACTATCCACAGTAGTAATAACTTGCTACAAGACCATATATGTTAGTCTAAGGGTTGATCACTGCGCTCCCACCTTGGAAGAAGAGATACTCTGTAATTCATGTACTTATTTATTAACCCCTTAACAACCCCCCATATACACTCACACCAATAACAATAATAATAATAACTTTACCACACTATCTTACGTTAAAAGCCTTGGTCCACATAGACAGGATACAAGGTTTACACTAATCACAAGCTAGGGTAAAGTACTACTGAATAAGCACTGAAGCTGGATGCAGCTTAGGGTAGTGAGACCATGTGGTACCCTAATACAAAACACAACACTCAGGGTAAACAAAACACTGGCAAATACTAACCCCAGGTCTCACCAATAGTTACTACCAGAGTAGGTACACTTACTAATGCCCCGTACTTAGCTTAAGGATACAGGAACTTCAGGTAAGGGAAATAAGTAAGAGGAGAAGGGAGGAGAGTAGGGTGCAGCCACAGAGTAGGTCTTATCCGCACGACACCAGCCAGAGAGAAGAGCGAGCTAGCGACCCGCTGCCTCCCTCATGTCGTGGTGCCGGAAGGAGCCTAATTGATCGTGCAGCTAAGCACATTAAAGATCTTCCCCTATGCAACGTATTGTTACTTTATGAATGATTAGAAAGTATTAGTAAGCAAAGTTGGTGCCTATGTTATTATTTAATAATCAACCCCCAGCTCAGTCTTTAAATGCTCTTTGAGAAACAATAATAGTCTTACGTCTGGCAGGGAAGATACAAACAATTGACATTCTAGATGCCCAACTGTACTACCAGAAAGTTTAATAGCTCAATTTTGACCTCTGGTTTCCACTGGAGAACCCAGGGTCGTAACACTCCTCCCCCCTTCAGAGAAAAAAAAATGTGACTACTAGAATAGTAGTCATATTTTTTTGTAAGAGTATACAGAGAACAAAAAGAAAAACATATGACAAAAACAAAAATCAAACAAAAGCAATTTCTCTGCAAAAAAAAAATACAAAGGAGTTCTCTGAAAGAAAAAAAAAACATACACAAAAAAATAAAAGAACAGGGAAGTAAATAAATTGGACACGGAATATTTAATGTCACAGGAGAACCTAAAAAAATTAACTAAAGCATGACGGTTGGTAAATGGCTTTCTGTGGCTCAGATGAATGTTATTCAGGCAACCGGGACAGAGCGTCGGCTATCACGTTGAGTCTGCCCGGTAGGTGGGTAATGGAAAGATTGAAGTCCTGTAGGTACAACGCCCACCTGAGGATGCGTTTATTCTTACCCTTCATCTGAGTCAGGAAGACTAGTGGGTTATGGTCCGTGTACACTTCCACTATATTACCTGTGAGGTAAACTTCGAACTTTTTACATGTTAACACTAGCGCCAACGCCTCTTTTTCTACCACTGAATAATTGCGTTGCGCCTTGTCGAATTTCACAGAGTAATAATATACTGGGTGTTCCACCTGATCATCCCCAGTTTGCAACAACACTGCACCAGCACCCGAGTCAGACGCGTCAACATGAATTTTAAACGGTCGGTCGAACCTTGGACTAGCAAGCACTGGGGCGGAAGCTAAGATCAATTTCAAATTTTTAAATGCCTCTGCACAGTCTGATGACCACTTAAATTTAACGGCTTTCCGCAACAAGTCTGTGAGAGGAGTGGCAACACTGGAAAAGTTCTGACAAAAACGTCGATAGTACGCACACATACCGATAAATCTTTGAACGTCCTTTTTAGACTTTAGTACTGGATACTCCAGAATGGCACTGATTTTATCTTGCCGAGGTAACACTTTTCCTTGGCCCACTTCATAACCGAGGTACGTCACTGTGCCTTGGCCAAAATGACACTTTTTAGCACTTAAGGTAAGATTTGCCCTTTTCAAGATGGCAAACAACTGGCGTAACCTAGCTATGTGGTCAGCCCAATTACTGTCAAACAGCACGATATCATCTAAATACGCCCGACAATTTGGCACCTTAGCGAGTAGAGAGTTCATGAGTCTCTGGAACGTGGCAGGGGCATTACGCAAGCCAAACGGTAACACTTGGTACTCAAAAACACCCTCGGGTGTCACGAACGCGGTGAGCTGTTTAGCACGTTCAGTGAGTGGGATTTGATAATACCCCCTCGAGAGGTCGAATTTCGAAACGTACTTGGCATTTCCCAACTCGTCAATGCAGTCCTCGAGGAGGGGCAGCGGATAGGCATCCACAATGGTCACCTTGTTGAGCTGCCGATAGTCGGTGCATAATCGCCAAGAGCCGTCTGGTTTGGGGACCAAAAGGCAGGGCGAGCACCAAGAGCCCTGGCTCGGCCGGATGAGGCCGTGCTGGAGCAAGAAGTCGACCTCCTTCCGTACAATGGCCTTCTTTTCTGGACTCATCCGATAGGGTTGAAGGCGAATGGGAGTGTAGTCCGTCAACTCGACATCATGGCAAATGGCATCAGTCTGGGTCGGGACCTCCCCGAACAGACTGGAGAATTCATCAACCAACGACTGCACCTCTTCACGTTGGGCCATCTGCAAATGGGACAGTCCCTCCACAGCATTCACAGAACTAGAATTATTGAAATTGAGATTAGTTGGGTCCCCAGAACAATCATCCCCTCTCTCACTGGAAATGGAAACATTGGTTAGTGCAATGGGCCTGGGGCCCTGGAACTTCTTCAATCGATTTACATGTATGAGCATTACCTGGTTACGTTTGTCAGAGTGCCTCACTTTGTACGTGAGGTCCCCAGTCTTTTCTGTCACTATGAAGGGGCCTTCGTACTTGTGGGACATAGTGTTCCCTAGTCGAGACTTTAATACCAGGACAGGGTCGCCAGGCTGAAATACCCGTAACTTAGATTTAGCATCGTTACGTTCTTTCATCTTTTCTTGGGCCTTGCCAAGATACTTTAATGCAGCCGCCTTGCAGTCCTTGATTCTCTGGTGGTGTTGCGCAAAGAAAGCCGAACCTTCGGATAACGTTACGTTCCCTAACAGATTCTCCTGTAACATTTGCAAGGGTCCACGAACTTTATGGCCAAAGACTAACTCAAAAGGAGAACAGCCCAGTGAACTTTGTAATCCCTCTCTAGCCGCAAACAAAACATACGGTAAATTCTCATCCCAGAAGGTGTGGGAACTCTCGCACGATGTCTTCAACATCTGCTTCAGAGTTAGATGGAAACGTTCAATTACCCCCTGACTCTGTGGATGGTATGGGCTGGAAACCTTATGAGTTATTCCATGTTCCTTACAAAATTGCTCGAAAACATCAGACTTAAAATTAGTACCATTGTCAGTTTGCACGACCCGAGGCAGTCCAAAAGTGGGAAAAAATTGCAACATACGAGCAACAACAGTTTTTGCTCGGATGTTCCTTACAGCAAAAGCCTCTGGGTAACGAGTAGTGATACACATCATCGTGATTAGGTAAATATTACCAGACTTAGTTCTAGGTAATGGTCCAACACAGTCCATTACCACATGAGAAAATGGTTCCTCTGGCACGACAATAGGCCTTAGAGGAGCTTTAGGTGGAGTCTGGTTTGGTTTCCCAACCAGTTGACAAACAATACACGCATTACAAAATTTTGCCACATCGCTTTTCAGCTTGGGCCAGAAAAAATACTTTAAAATTTTGTGATACGTAATATTAATACCTTGATGTCCCCCCATAGGATCATCATGAGCAGCTGCCAAAACTCTTTCTCTATAGCAGGTCGGCAACATAACCTGGTGGACTACCTCCCACTCATTTGACAAGGGAGCACTCTGTGGTCTCCATTTTCTCATCAAAATCCGATCATTGTAGTAGTACCCAGTTGCTGCGTCTACAATTTCCTCCATAGAGACGGCTGTTTCATGACAATCTGCAAGAGTGGGGTCAGCTTTCTGTAACTCACTCAAGGAGGCATCTAGGCCTTGGTCAGATGCCATTGGCCGAGGCTCAACAGTGTTCTCCTCCACCTCCCCACTACTCTCTGTAGGTGGCGGTGGCAGGCTCTCCACAATGTCCTCGGCCACGTCATCGAGTCGGGCCATGAATGTGTCCGCGAGGTCCACTTGGTTTTCACCACTCGGAAAGCTCCTCGTGACCTCGGGATTTACCACCTTGGCAAGCACAGGGCTGCCCTTACATTTAAGTCCCATAGACCTGGTCACCGCGCACGCAGGGTACACAACATTATCCTCTGCGGCGGGTGGATCCAGGCAAACCTTAGGGGTAGGCAACATAATAGGCAGTCTGGAGTCCCCTACCTTATCCCCTGCTAAATCATTACCAACTATTACATCAACATTAGGGAAAGGTAGGTATGAAGTGACTCCGACTGTACAAACACCCTTGTGGAAATCAGATTCCAGGGTAACCTTATGGAGGGGTACTGCTCGAGTATCACTAGTGACACCCTCGACCAGTACCACCTCTCCAGTGTCGAGAGTGCAGGGGGGTTTGGGTAAAATGAGACCCGCCGCTGCTTTCAGTAATTGACATATTTTTGGTATAAAAAGTCGGAATTTCAAACTGCGAATGGGTGCAGAGAGCCAGAATTTGGGTCCAAAATATGGCTCAGGTATTGAATTTGGGATGTTTGGGTTATTTTGAAAACTGCAGGGGGTTTGGGCAAAATGTGACCCACCGCTGCTTTTAGTAATTGGCATATTTTTGGTATAAAACGTCGGAATTTCAAATTGCGAATAGGTGCAGAGAGCCAGAATTTAGATCCAAAATATAGCTCAGGTATTGAATTTGGGATGTTTGGGATATGTTGAAAACTGCAGTGGGGTTTGGGCAAAATGTGACCCACCGCCACTTTCAGTAGTTGGCATATTTTTGGTATAAATAGTCGGAATTTCCAACTGTGAATAGGTGCAGAGAGCCAGAATTTAGATCCAAAATATGGCTCAGGTATCGAATATGGGATGTTTGGGATATTTTGAAAACTGCAGGGTGGTTTGGGCAAAATGTGACCCACCGCTGCTTTCAGTAATTGGCATATGTTTGGTATGGAAATTCGGAATTTCAAACTGCGAATAGGTGCAGAGAGCCATAATTTGGGTCCAAAATATGACTCAGGGGTAGAATTTGGGATGTTTGGGGTAATTTGAAAACTGCAGGGGGGTTTGGGCAAAATGTGACCCACCACCGCTTTCAGTAATTGGCAGGTTTTTGGTATAAATATTCGGAATTTCAAACTGCGAATAGGTGCAGAGAGCCAGAATTTAGATCCAAAATATAGCTCAGGTATCGAATTTGGGATGTTTGGGATATTTTAAAAAATGCAGGGGCGTTTGGGCAAAATGTGACCCACCGCTGCTTTCAGTAATTGGCAGATTTTTGGTATAAAAAATCGGAATTTCAAACTGCGAATAGGTGCAGAGAGCGAGAATTGGGGTCCAAAATATGGATCAGGTATCGAATTTGGGACGTTTGGGATATTTTGAAAACTGCAGGGGGGTTTGGGCAAAATATGACCCACCGCCGCTTTCAGTAATTGGCAGATTTTTGGTATAAAAATTCGGAATTTCACATGGCGAATAGGTGCAAAGAGCTAGAATTTTGGTCCAATATATGGCTCAGGTATCGAATTTAGGATGTTGGGGATATTTTTAAAATTGCAGGGGGGTTTGGGTAAAATGAGACCCGCCGCTGCTTTCAGTAATTGACATATTTTTGGTATAAAAAGTCGGAATTTCAAACTGCGAATGGGTGCAGAGAGCCAGAATTTGGGTCCAAAATATAGCTCAGGTATTGAATTTGGGATGTTTGCTTTATTTTGAAAACTGCATGGGGGTTTGGGCAAAATGTGACCCACTGCTGCTTTTAGTAATTGGCATATTTTTGGTATAAAACGTCGGAATTTCAAATTGCGAATAGGTGCAGAGAGCCAGAATTTAGATCTAAAATATAGCTCAGGTATTGAGTTTGGGATGTTTGGGATATGTTGAAAATTGCAGTGGGGTTTGGGCAAAATGTGACCCACCGCCACTTTCAGTAGTTGGCATATTTTTGGTATAAATAGTCGGAATTTCAAACTGTGAATAGGTGCAGAGAGCCAGAATTTAGATCCAAAATATGGCTCAGGTATCGAATTTGGGATGTTTGGGATATTTTCAAAACTGCAGGGTGGTTTGGGCAAAATGTGACCCACCCCCGCTTTCAGTAATTGGCAGATTTTTGGTGTAAAAAGTCGGAATTTCAAACTGCGAATAGGTGCAGAGAGCCAGAATTTGGGTCCAAAATATAGCTCAGGTATCGAATTTGGGATGTTTGGGTTATTTGGAAAACTGCAGGGTGGTTTAGGCAAAATGTGACCAACCACCGCTTTCAGTAATTGGCGGATTTTTGGTATAAAAATTCGGAATTTCAAACGGCGAATAGGTGCAGAGGGCCAGAATTTGGGCCCAAAATATGGCTCAGGGGTCGAATTTGGGATGTTTGGGATATTTTGAAAACTGCAGGGGGGTTTGGGCAAAATGTGACCCACCACCGCTTTCAGTAATTGGCGGATTTTTGGTATAAATAGTCGGAATTTCAAACTGCCAATAGGTGCAGAGAGCCAGAATTTAGATCCAAAATATGGTTCAGGTATCGAATTTGGGATGTTTGGGATATTTTGAAAACTGCAGGGTGGTTTGGGCAAAATGTGACCCACCGCTGCTTTCAGTAATTGACATATGTTTGGTATGAAAATTCGGAATTTCAAACTGCGAATAGGTGCAGAGAGCCAGAATTTGGGTCCAAAATATGGCTCAGGGGTCGAATTTGGGATGTTTGGGATATTTTGAAAACTGCAGGGGGGTTTGGGCAAAACGTGACCCACCACCTCTTTCAGTAATTGGCAGATTTTTGGTATAAATATTCGGAATTTCAAACTGCGAATAAGTGAAGAGAGCCAGAATTTAGATCCAAAATATAGCTCAGGTATCGAATTTGGGATGTTTGGGATATTTTGAAAACTGCATGGAGGTTTGGGCAAAATGTGACCCACCGCTGCTTACAGTAATTGGCAGATTTTTGGTATAATAATTCGGAATTTCAAACGGCGAATAGGTGCAGAGGGTCAGAATTTGGGCCCAAAATATGGATCCAGTATCGAATTTGTTATGTTTGGGATATGTTGAAAACTGCAGTGGGGTTTGGGCAAAATGTGACCCTCTGCCGCTTTCAGTAATTGGCATATTTTTGGTATGAAAATTCGGAATTTCAAACTGCGAATAGGTGCAGAGAGCTAGAATTTGGGTCCAAAAAATGGCTCAGGGGTCGAATTTGGGATGTTTGGGATATTTTGAAAACTGCAGGGGGGTTTGGGCAAAATGTGACCCACCACCGCTTTCAGTAATTGGCAGATTTTTGGTATAAATAGTCGGAATTTCAAACTGCGAATAGGTGCAGAGAGCCAGAATTTAGATCCAAAATATGGCTCAGGTATCGAAATTGGGATGTTTGGGATATTTTCAAAACTGCAGGGTGGTTTGGGCAAAATGTGACCCACCGCCGCTTTCAGTAATTGGCATATGTTTGGTATGGAAATTCGGAATTTCAAACTGCGAATAGGTGCAGAGAGCCATAATTTGGGTCCAAAATATGGCTCAGGGGTAGAATTTGGGATGTTTGGGGTATTTTGAAAACTGCAGGGGGGTTTGGGCAAAATGTGACCCACCACCGCTTTCAGTAATTGGCAGATTTTTGGTATAAATAGTCGGAATTTCAAACTGCGAATAGGTGCAGAGAGCCAGAATTTAGATCCAAAATATGGTTCAGGTATCGAAATTGGGATGTTTGGGATATTTTGAAAACTGCAGGGTGGTTTGGGCAAAATGTGACCCACCGCCGCTTTCAGTAATTGGCATATGTTTGGTATGGAAATTCGGAATTTCAAACTGCGAATAGGTGCAGAGAGCCAGAATTTGGGTCCAAAATATGGCTCAGGGGTCGAATTTGGGATGTTTGGGGTATTTTGAAAACAGCATGGGAAGTTTGGGCAAAATGTGACCCACCGCTGCTTTCAGTAATTGGCAGATTTTTGGTATAAATATTCGGAATTTCAAACTGCGAATAGGTGCAAAGAGCCAGAATTTGGGTCCAAAATATGGCTCAGGTATCGAATTTGGGATGTTTGGGTTATTTTGAAAACTGCAGGGGGGTTTGGGCAAAATGTGACCCACAGCTGCTTTCAGTAAATGGCATATTTTTGGTATAAAACGTCGGAATTTCAAACTGCGAATAGGTGCAGAGAGCCAGAATTTGGGTCCAAAATATGGCTCACGTATCGAATTTGGGATGTTTGGGATATTTTGAAAACTGCAGGGGGGTCTGGGCAAGATTTGACCCACCGCCACTTTCAGTAATTGGCAGATATTTGGTATAAAAATTATTAATTTCAAACGGCGAATAGGTGCAGAGAGCCAGAATTTGGATCCAAAATATGGCTCAGGTATCGAATTTAGGATGTTTGGGATATTTTGAAACCGCAGGGGGGGTTTGGGCAAAATGTGACCCGCCGCTGCTTTCAGTAATTGGCATATTTTTGGTATAAAAATTCGGAATTTCAAACTGCGAATAGGTGCAGAGAGTCAGAATTTGGGTCCAAAATATGGCTCGGGTATCGAATTTGGGATGAAACCCCACTGCAGTTTTCAACATATCCCAAACATAACAAATTCGATACCGGAGCCATATTTTGGCCCCAAATTCTGGCCCTCTGCACCTATTCGACGTTTGAAATTCCGAATTTTTATACCAAAAATCTGCCAATTACCGTAAGCAGCGGTGGATCACATTTTGTCCAAACCCCCATGCAGTTTTCAAAATATCCCAAACATCCCAAATTCGATACCTGAGCTATATTTTGGATCTAAATTCTGGCTCTCTGCACCTACTCGCAGTTTGAAATTCCGAATATTTATACCAAAAATCTGCCAATTACTGAAAGAGGTGATGGGTCACATTTTGCCCAAACCCCCCTGCAGTTTTCAAAATATCCCAAACATCCCAAATTCGACCCCTGAGCCATATTTTGGACCCAAATTCTGGCTCTCTGCACCTATTCGCAGTTTGAAATTCCGAATTTTCATACCAAACATATGCCAATTACTGAAAGCGGCGGTGGGTCACATTTTGCCCAAACCACCCTGCAGTTTTCAAAATATCCCAAACATCCCAAATTCGATACCTGAGCCATATTTTGGATCTAAATTCTGGCTCTCTGCACCTATTCGCAGTTTGAAATTCCGACTATTTATACCAAAAATCTGCCAATTACTGAAAGCGGTGGTGGGTCACATATTGCCCAAACCCCCGTGCAGTTTTCAAAATATCCCAAACATCACAAATTCGATACCTGAGCCATATTTTGGACCCAAATTCTGGCTCTCTGCACCTATTGGCAGTTTGAAATTCCGACTATTTATACCAAAAATCTGCCAATTACTGAAAGCGGTGGTGGGTCACATTTTGCCCAAACCCCCCTGCAGTTTTCAAAATATCCCAAACATCCCAAATTCGACCCCTGAGCCATTTTTTGGACCCAAATTCTAGCTCTCTGCACCTATTCGCAGTTTGAAATTCCGAATTTTCATACCAAAAATATGCCAATTACTGAAAGCGGCAGAGGGTCACATTTTGCCCAAACCCCACTGCAATTTTCAACATATCCCAAACATCGCAAATTCGATACCGGAGCCATATTTTGGGCCCAAATTCTGGCCCTCTGCACCTATTCGCCGTTTGAAATTCCGAATTTTTATACCAAAAATCTGCCAATTACTGAAAGCGGTGGTGGGTCACATTTTGCCTAAACCACCCTGCAGTTTTCCAAATAACCCAAACATCCCAAATTCGATACCTGAGCTATATTTTGGACCCAAATTCTGATTCTCTGCATCTATTCGCAGTTTGAAATTCCGACTTTTTATACCAAAAATCTGCCAATTACTGAAAGCGGTGGTGGGTCACATTTTGCCCAAACCACCCTGCAGTTTTCAAAATATCCCAAATTCGATACCTGTGCCATATTTTGGATGTAAATTCTGGCTCTCTGCACCTATTCACAGTTTGAAATTCCGACTATTTATACCAAAAATATGCCAACTACTGCAAGTGGCGGTGGGTCACATTTTGCCCAAACCCCACTGCAGTTTTCAACATATCCCAAACATCCCAAATTCAATACCTGAGCTATATTTTGGATCTAAATTCTGGCTCTCTGCACCTATTCTCAGTTTGAAATTCCGAAGTTTTATACCAAAAATATGCCAATTACTAAAAGCAGCGGTGGGTCACATTTTCACCAAACCCCCCTGCAGTTTTCAAAATAACCCAAACATCCCAAATTCAATACATGAGCCATATTTTGGACCCAAGTTCTGGCTCTCTGCACCCATTCGCAGTTTGAAATTCCGTCTTTTTATACCAAAAATATGTCAATTACTGAAAGCAGCGGCGGGTCACATTTTGCCCAAACCCCCCTGCAATTTTCAAAATATCCCCAACATCCTAAATTCGATACCTGAGCCATATTTTGGACCCAAATTCTTGCTCTCTGCACCTATTCGCAGTTTGAAATTCCGATTTTTAATACCAAAAATCTGCCAATTACTGAAAGCAGCGGTGGGTCACATTTTGCCCAAACGCCCCTGCAGTTTTCAAAATATCCCAAACATCCCAAATTCGATACCTGAGCTATATTTTGGATCTAAATTCTGGCTCTCTGAACATATTCGCAGTTTGAAATTCCGAATATTTATACCAAAAATCTGCCAATTACTGAAAGCAGTGGTGGCCCAGCAAACACAAATCATCTACACAACGTTCGCCTATCTCTTCCCATAGGTGTGGGAATGATTTGCATTGAGAATGGTGCAGGAGAGCCTTTGAGAAACTTTTACTCAAAAAATCCAAACACAAAGGTTTAATTATAAATTGTTTTTCTACAATTATTTTCTTCCAAATGTAAAACAAATAGTTTTTACATGTTTAAATATAAAATTTATGGTGTTTTTTTGTTAAATTCATTAATAAATTGTGAATGATATATATTGGCTGAGTGAAACCTTTAAAATCCATTTAGTTATAATATGAACAGAAAAAAGTAGTTTCCAAATTTTCTAAAAATCGCTCTTTTTAACACAATTTGACTCCTTATGCATTCCACTAAACACTAATATCATGTTTAAATATATAATTTATGTATTATTCCCTAAGATAATTTATATAAATTATAAAAGTTGCTGGAAAGTGGTGAGAAAGAATCTGAAAACGTTTTGTTGTCTTATATTGGCGTGTTCTTATTAACTAGAGTGAGTAAGAGTGAGCGAGAGTGGGTAAGAGTGAGTAAGAGTGACTGAAGGTGAGTGAGAGTGCCAGAGAGTGTGTAAGTGTGAGTAAGAGTGAGTATAAGTAAGAGTGACTGAGAGTGAGTAAGAGTGACAGAGTGAGTAAGAGTGAGAGTAAGGGTGACAGAATGAGTAAGAGTGAGAGTAAAGTGATTGAGAGTAAGGGTGAGTATGAGAGTAAGAGTGATTGAGAGTTAGAGTGAGAGTAAGAGTGATTGAGAGTTAGTGAGAGTAAGAGTGATTGAGAGTAAGAGTGATTGAGAGTAAGAGTGATTGAGAGTAAGAGTGATTGAGAGTAAGAGTGATTGGGAGTAAGAGTGATTGAGAGTAAGAGTGATTGGGAGTAAGAGTGATTGGGAGTAGGAGTGAGAGCAGGAGTAAGAATGAGACTAAGAGTGATTGAGAGTAAGAGTGAGTAGGAGTAAGAATGAGAGTAAGAGTGATTGAGAGTAAGAGTGATTGAGAGTAAGAGTGATTGAGAGTAAGAGTGATTGGGAGTAAGAGTGATTGGGAGTAAGAGTGAGAGTAAGAGTAAGAATGAGAATAAGAGTGATTGAGAGTAAGAGTGATTGGGAGTAAGAGTAAGAGTAAGAATGAGAGTAGGAGTGATTGAGAGTAGGAGTGATTGGGAGTAGGAGTGATTGGGAGTAAGAGTGATTGAGAGTAAGAGTAATTGAGAGTAAGAGTATGAGAGTAAGAGTGAGAGAGTGAGTATGAATGGGTAAGGGTGACTGAGAGTGAGTAAGAGTGACAGAGTAAGAATGACAGAGTAAGAGTGATAGAGAGTAAGAGTGACAGAGAGTAAGAGTGACAGAGAGTAAGAGTGACAGAGTAAGAGTGACAGAGAGTAAGAGTGACAGAGAGTAAGAGTGGCAGAGAGTAAGAGTGACAGAGAGTAAGAGTGACAGAGAGTAAGAGTGACAGAGAGTAAGAGTGACAGAGTAAGAGTGAGTATGAGAGTGAGTAAGGATGACTGAGAGAAAGAGTGAGTAATAGTGCGTAAGAGTGAGTTAGAGTGAGAGTAAGAGTGATTGAGAGTTAGTGAGAGTAGGAGTGATTGAGAGTAAGAGTGATTGAGAGTAAAAGTGATTGAGAGTAAGAGTGATTGAGAGTAAGAGTGATTGGGAGTAAGAGTGATTGAGAGTAAGAGTGATTGGGAGTAAGAGTGATTGGGAGTAGGAGTAAGAATGAGAATAAGAGTGATTGAGAGTAAGAGTGAGTAAGAGTAAGAATGAGAGTAAGAGTGATTGAGAGTAAGAGTGATTGAGAGTAAGAGTGATTGAGAGTAAGAGTGATTGGGAGTAAGAGTGATTGAGAGTAAGAGTGATTGGGAGTAAGAGTGATTGGGAGTAGGAGTAAGAATGAGAATAAGAGTGATTGAGAGTAAGAGTGAGTAAGAGTAAGAATGAGAGTAAGAGTGATTGAGAGTAAGAGTGATTGAGAGTAAGAGTGATTGAGAGTAAGAGTGATTGGGAGTAAGAGTGATTGGGAGTAAGAGTAAGAGTGAGAGTAAGAGTAAGAATGAGAATAAGAGTGATTGAGAGTAAGAGTGATTGGGAGTAAAAGTAAGAGTAAGAATGAGAGTAGGAGTGATTGAGAGTAGGAGTGATTGGGAGTAGGAGTGATTGGGAGTAAGAGTGATTGAGAGTAAGAGTAATTGAGAGTAAGAGTATGAGAGTAAGAGTGAGAGAGTGAGTATGAATGGGTACGGGTGACTGAGAGTGAGTAAGAATGACAGAGTAAGAATGACAGAGAGTAAGAGTGACAGAGTAAGAGTGACAGAGAGTAAGAGTGACAGAGAGTAAGAGTGACAGAGAGTAAGAGTGACAGAGAGTAAGAGTGACAGAGAGTAAGAGTGACAGAGTAAGAGTGACAGAGAGTAAGAGTGACAGAGAGTAAGAGTGACAGAGTGTAAGAGTGACAGAGTAAGAGTGACAGAGTAAGAGTGACAGAGAGTAAGAGTGACAGAGAGTAAGAGTGACAGAGAGTAAGAGTGACAGAGAGTAAGAGTGACAGAGAGTAAGAGTGACAGAGTAAGAGTGACAGAGAGTAAGAGTGACAGAGAGTAAGAGTGACAGAGAGTAAGAGTGACAGAGAGTAAGAGTGACAGTGTAAGAGTGACAGAGTAAGAGTGACAGAGAGTAGGAGTGACAGAGAGTAAGAGTGACAGAGTAAGAGTGACAGAGTGTAAGAGTGACAGAGTAAGAGTGACAGAGAGTAAGAGTGACAGAGAGTAAGAGTGACAGAGAGTAAGAGTGACAGAGAGTAAGAGTGACAGAGAGTAAGAGTGACAGAGTAAGAGTGACAGAGAGTAAGAGTGACAGAGAGTAAGAGTGACAGAGAGTAAGAGTGACAGAGTAAGAGTGACAGAGAGTAAGAGTGACAGAGAGTAAGAGTGACAGAGAGTAAGAGTGACAGAGAGTAAGAGTGACAGAGAGTAAGAGTGACAGAGTGTAAGAGTGACAGAGTAAGAGTGACAGAGAGTAAGAGTGACAGAGAGTAAGAGTGACAGAGAGTAAGAGTGACAGAGAGTAAGAGTGACAGAGAGTAAGAGTGACAGAGAGTAAGAGTGACAGAGAGTAAGAGTGACAGAGAGTAAGAGTGACAGAGAGTAAGAGTGACAGAGAGTAAGAGTGACAGAGTGTAAGAGTGACAGAGTAAGAGTGACAGAGAGTAAGAGTGACAGAGAGTAAGAGTGACAGAGAGTAAGAGTGACAGAGAGTAAGAGTGACAGAGAGTAAGAGTGACAGAGAGTAAGAGTGACAGAGAGTAAGAGTGACAGAGAGTAAGTGTGACAGAGAGTAAGAGTGACAGAGTAAGAGTGACAGAGAGTAAGAGTGACAGAGAGTAAGAGTGACAGAGAGTAAGAGTGACAGAGAGTAAGAGTGACAGAGAGTAAGAGTGACAGAGAGTAAGAGTGACAGAGTAAGAGTGACAGAGAGTAAGAGTGACAGAGAGTAAGAGTGACAGAGAGTAAGAGTGACAGAGAGTAAGAGTGACAGAGTAAGAGTGACAGAGAGTAAGAGTGACAGAGAGTAAGAGTGACAGAGTAAGAGTGACAGAGAGTAAGAGTGACAGAGTAAGAGTGACAGAGTGTAAGAGTGACAGAGAGTAAGAGTGACAGAGTAAGAGTGACAGAGTAAGAGTGACAGAGAGTAAGAGTGACAGAGAGTAAGAGTGACAGAGAGTAAGAGTGACAGAGAGTAAGAGTGACAGAGTAAGAGAGTGAGAGTGATTATGAGAGAGTTAAGAGTGTGAGGTGTGAGAGGGTAGCAGGCCAGGGAGGCAGGATGTGTGGTCACAGGCGAGGCCTAGGCCTCGTGATCTCTAATGTTGGTTTTTATATATATGTTGGATTTTTTGTCCTGTTTCAAATTATAATTATTTAGCAGGAATGTAATAAGATATTGCACAGTATTAATGTGACAATAATATATGCATTATTTCCTTGATAATCAAACTTGTTGTTCAAAGATAATATACAATCTTTGAAGGAAACATTTTGAGAGCGCGAGCTGGCAACACTGGGCTGGTGGGTGAGAGAGACATATGGTTAGTTCTGCTCAGACCTTCAGTGGTGAAGGGTGTGTCCCAGCTGGCCGCCACCAGCCGCCACCCGCCGCCCACCACCAGCCGCCCACCCCCCACCACCCACCGCCACCCACCAACAGCCGCCACCCACCACCAGCCGCCACCCGCCACCACCCACCACCAGCCGCCACCTGCCACCACCAGCCGCCACCCGCCGCCACCCGCGACCCACCACCAGCCGCCACCCGCCGCCACCCGCCACCCACCACCAGCCGCCACCCGCCGCCACCCGCCACCAGCCGCCACCCACCACCAGCCGCCACCACCCACCACCCACTACCAGCCGCCACCTGCCACCACCCACCACCAGCCGCCACCCGCCACCACACACCACCAGCCGCCACCCGCCACCACCAGCCGCCACCCGCCACCACCCACCACCAGCCGCCACCTGCCACCAGCCGCCACCCGCCGCCACCCGCCACCCACCACCAGCCGCCACCCGCCGCCACCCGCCACCCACCACCAGCCGCCACCCGCCGCCACCCGCCACCCACCACCAGCCGCCACCCGCCGCCACCCGCCACCAGCCGCCACCCACCACCAGCCGCCACCCGCCACCACCCACCACCCACCACCAGCCGCCACCTGCCACCACCCACCACCAGCCGCCACCCGCCACCACACACCACCAGCCGCCACCCGCCACCACCAGCCGCCACCCGCCACCACCCACCACCAGCCGCCACCTGCCACCAGCCGCCACCCGCCGCCACCCGCCACCCACCACCAGCCGCCACCCGCCGCCACCCGCCACCCACCACCAGCCGCCACCCGCCGCCACCCGCCACCCACCACCAGCCGCCACCCACCACCAGCCGCCACCCGCCACCACCCACCACCAGCCGCCACCTGCCACCACCCACCACCAGCCGCCACCCGCCACCACCCACCACCAGCTGCCACCCGCCACCCGCCACCACCCCACCAGCCGCCACCCGCCACCACCCACCACCAGCCGCCACCCGCCACCATCCACCGCCACCCACCACCGCCACTCACCACCCGCCGCCATCACCCACCACCCGCCGCCACCCGCCACCCACCACCAGCCGCCACCCGCCACCACCCACCACCAGCCGCCACCCGCCACCACCCACCACCAGCCGCCACCCGCCACCAGCCGCCACCCGCCGCCACCCGCCACCAGCCACCGCCACCCACCACCGCCACTCACCACCCACCGCCACCACCCACCACCAGCCGCCACCCGCCACCAGCCACCACCAGCCGCCACCCGCCACCACCCACCACCAGCCGCCACCTGCCACCCACCCACCACCAGCCGCCACCCGCCACCACCCACCACCAGCTGCCACCTGCCACCCGCCACCACCCACCACCAGCCGCCAGCCGCCACCCGCCACCACCCACCACCAGCCGCCACCCGCCACCAGCCACCGCCACCCACCACCGCCACTCACCACCCGCCGCCATCACCCACCACCCGCCGCCACCCGCCACCCACCACCAGCCGCCACCCGCCACCACCCACCACCAGCCGCCACCCGCCACCACCCACCACCAGCCGCCACCCGCCACCAGCCGCCACCCGCCGCCACCCGCCACCAGCCACCGCCACCCACCACCGCCACTCACCACCCGCCGCCACCACCCACCACCAGCCGCCACCCGCCACCAGCCACCCAGCCACCACCAGCCGCCACCTGCCACCACCCACCACCAGCCGCCACCCGCCACCCACCACCAGCCGCCACCCGCCGCCACCCGCCACCAGCCGCCACCCACCACCAGCCGCCACCCGCCACCACCCACCACCAGCCGCCACCTGCCACCACCCACCACCAGCCGCCACCCGCCACCACCCACCACCAGCCGCCACCCGCCACCACCAGCCGCCAACCGCCACCACCCACCACCAGCCGCCACCTGCCACCAGCCGCCACCCGCCGCCACCCCCCACCCACCACCAGCCGCCACCCCCGCCACCCGCCACCCACCACCAGCCGCCACCCGCCGCCACCCGCCACCCACCACCAGCCGCCACCCACCACCAGCCGCCACCCTCACCACCCACCACCAGCCGCCACCTGCCACCACCCACCACCAGCCGCCACCCGCCACCACCCACCACCAGCTGCCACCCGCCACCACCCACCACCAGCCGCCACCCGCCACCACCCACCACCAGCCGCCACCCGCCACCAGCCACCGCCACCCACCACCGCCACTCACCACCCGCCGCCATCACCCACCACCCGCCGCCACCCGCCACCCACCACCAGCCGCCACCCGCCACCACCCACCACCAGCCGCCACCCACCACCACCCCACCACCCGCCGCCACCCGCCACCAGCCGCCACCACCCGCCACCCACCCCGCCACCGCCACCACCACCGCCACTCACCACCCACCGCCACCACCCGCCACCCGCCACCAGCCACCACCAGCCGCCACCTCCCACCACCCACCACCAGCCGCCACCCGCCACCCACCACCAGCCGCCACCCGCCGCCACCCGCCACCCACCACCAGCCGCCACCCGCCGCCACCCGCCACCCACCACCAGCCGCCACCCACCACCAGCCGCCACCCGCCACCACCCACCACCAGCCGCCACCTGCCACCACCCACCACCAGCCGCCACCCGCCACCACCCACCACCAGCTGCCACCCGCCACCCGCCACCACCCACCACCAGCCGCAACCCCGCCACCACACCACCACCAGCCGCCACCCGCCACCAGCCACCGCCACCCACCACCGCCACTCACCAACCGCCGCCATCACCCACCACCCGCCGCCACCCGCCACCCACCACCAGCCGCCACCCGCCACCACCCCCACCACCAGCCGCCACCCGCCACCACCCACCACCAGCCGCCACCCGCACCACCACCACCCGCCGCCACCCGCCACCAGCCACCGCCACCCACCACCGCCACTCACCACCCGCCGCCACCACCCACCACCAGCCGCCACCCGCCACCACCAGCCGCCAGCCGCCACCGACCCACCACCCCACCAGCCGCCACCCGCCACCCACCACCACCCGCCACCCGCCACCTACCACCAGCCGCCACCCACCACCAGCCGCCATCCGCCACCACCCACCACCAGCCGCCACCCGCCACCACCCACCACCAGCCGCCACCCGCCACCAGCCGCCACCCGCTACCCACCACCAGCCGCCCACCCACCACCAGCCGCCACCCGCCACCACCCACCACCAGCCGCCACCCGCCACCACCCACCACCAGCCGCCACCCGCCACCACCAGCCGCCACCCGCCACCACCCACCACCAGCCGCCACCTGCCACCAGCCGCCACCCGCCGCCACCCGCCACCCACCACCAGCCGCCACCCGCCGCCACCCGCCACCCACCACCCGCCGCCACCCGCCGCCACCCGCCACCCACCACCAGCCGCCACCCACCACCAGCCGCCACCCGCCACCACCCACCACCAGCCGCCACCCGCCACCACCCACCACCAGCCGCCACCTGCCACCACCCACCCACCAGCCACCACCCGCCTCCCACCCACCACCAGCTGCCACCCGCCACCCGCCACCACCCACCACCAGCCGCCACCCGCCACCACCCACCACCAGCCGCCACCCGCCACCAGCCACCGCCACCCACCACCGCCACTCACCACCCGCCGCCATCACCCACCACCCGCCGCCACCCGCCACCCACCACCAGCCGCCACCCGCCACCACCCACCACCAGCCGCCACCCGCCACCACCCACCACCAGCCGCCTCCCGCCACCAGCCGCCACCCGCCGCCACCCGCCACCAGCCACCGCCACCCACCACCGCCACTCACCACCCGCCGCCACCACCCACCACCAGCCGCCACCCGCCACCAGCCACCACCAGCCGCCACCTGCCACCACCCACCACCAGCCGCCACCCGCCACCCACCACCAGCCGCCACCCACCGCCACCCGCCACCCACCACCAGCCGCCACCCGCCGCCACCCGCCACACTCCACCAGCCGCCACCCACCACCAGCCGCCACCCGCCACCACCCACCACCAGCCGCCACCTGCCACCACCCACCACCAGCCGCCACCCGCCACCACCCACCACCAGCTGCCACCCGCCACCCGCCACCACCCACCACCACCCCGCCACCCGCCACCACCCACCACCAGCCGCCACCCGCCACCAGCCACCGCCACCCACCCCCCGCCACTCACCACCCGCCGCCATCACCCACCACCCGCCGCCACCCGCCACCCACCACCAGCCGCCACCCGCCACCACCCACCACCAGCCGCCACCCGCCACCACCCACCACCAGCCGCCACCCGCCACCAGCCGCCACCCGCCGCCACCCGCCACCAGCCACCGCCACCCACCACCGCCACTCACCACCCGCCGCCACCACCCACCACCAGCCGCCACCCGCCACCACCCACCACCAGCCGCCACCCGCCACCACCCACCAGCCGCCACCCGCCGCCACCCGCCACCCACCACCAGCCGCCACCCGCCACCCACCACCAGCCGCCACCCACCACCAGCCGCCACCCGCCACCACCCACCACCAGCCGCCACCCGCCACCACCCACCACCAGCCGCCACCCGCCACCAGCCGCCACCCGCCACCCACCACCAGCCGCCACCCACCACCAGCCGCCACCCGCCACCACCCACCACCAGCCGCCACCCGCCACCACCCACCACCAGCCGCCACCCGCCACCACCCACCGCCACCCACCACCGCCACTCACCACCCGCCGCCACCACCCACCACCCGCCGCCACCCACCACCAGCCGCCACCCGCCACCACCCACCTCCAGCCGCCACCGCCACCACCCACCACTAGCCGCCACCCGCCACCACCCACCCAGCCGCCACCACCCACCGCCACCCACCACCGCCACCCGCCGCCACCACCCACCACCACCCACCACCACCAGCCGCCGCCGCCACCACCACCCACCACCACCGCCGCCACCACCCATCACCGCCGCCGCCACCACCACCTGCCACCAGCCGCCACCACCGCCCGCTATCAGCCGTCACCGCCCGTTGCCACAGTCGCCACCGCAAGCCGCCACCGCCAGCCGCCACCAGCCCCCACCACCGCCGATTGCCACCACCCACCACAGCCGCCACCACCCACCACCCGCCGCCACCACCCACCACCACCAGCCGCCGCCGCCTCCATCACCCACCACCACCGCCGCCACCACCCACCACAGCCAGCCGCCACCACCCACCACCACCACCATCCACCACAGCCGCCACCACCACCACCGCCAGCCGCCACCACCCACCACCGCCAGCCGCCACCACCACCACCACCCACAACAGCCGCCACCACTCATCACAGCCCCCGCCACCGCCCGCCACCGCCCGCCACCGCCGCCACTGTCCGCCACCGCCGCTACTGTCCACCATCGCCGCCAAAGCCGCCACGGTCCGCCCGCCGCCACTATCCGCCACAGCCGCCACTGTCCGCCCGCCGCCACTGTCCGCCCGCCGCCACTATCCGCCACCGCCGCCACTGTCCTCCCGCCGCCACTGTCCGCCCGCCGCCACTGTCCGGCCGCCGCCGCCCTGTCCGCCCGCCGCCACTATCCGCCACCGCCGCCACTGTCCGCCCGCCGCCACTGTCCGCCCGCCGCTACTATCCGCCACCGTCGCCACTGTCCGCCCGACGCCACTGTCCGCCCGCCGCCACTATCCGCCACCGCCGCCACTGTCCGCCACCGCCGCCACTGTCCGCCCGCCGCCACTGTCCGCCACTGTCCGCCACCGCCACCACTGTCCGCCACCGCCACCACTGTCTGCCACCGCCACCACTGTCCTGCCACCGCCACCACTGTCCGCCCGCCGCCACCACTGTCCGCCCGCCGCCACCACTGTCCGCCCGCCGCCTCCACTGTCCGCCCGCCGCCTCCACTGTCCGCCCCCGCCGCCACCACTGTCCGCCCGCCGCCGCCACTGTCCGCCCGCCGCCGCCACTGTCCGCCCGCCGCCGCCACTGTCCGCCCGCCGCCGCCACTGTCCGCCCGCCGCCACTGTCCACCACCGCCGCCAAAGCCGACACGGTCCGCCCGCCGCCACTATCCGCCACAGCCGCCACTGTCCGCCCGCCACCACTGTCCGCCCGCCGCCACTGTCCGCCACCGCCGCCACTGTCCTACCGCGCCCCACTGTCCGCCCGCCGCCACTATCCGCCACCGCCGCCACTGTCCGCCCGCCGCCACTGTCCGCCCGCTGCCACTATCCGCCACCGCCACCACTGTCCGCCACCGCCACCACTGTCTGCGACCGCCACCACTGTCTGCCACCGCCACCACTGTCCGCCCGCCGCCACCACTGTCCGCCCGCCGCCACCACTGTCCGCCCGCCGCCACCACTGTCCGCCCGCCGCCACCACTGTCCTCCCGCCGCCTCCTCTGTCCGCCCGCCGCCACCACTGTCCGCCCGCCGCCGCCACTGTCGGCCCGCCGCCGCCACTGTCCGCCCGCCGCCGCCACTGTCCGCCCGCCGCTGTCTACCCGCCGCTACTGTCCACCACCGCCGCCAAAGCCGCCACGGTCCGCCCGCCGCCACTATCCGCCACAGCCGCCACTGTCCGCCCGCCGCCACTGTCCGCCACCGCCGCTACTGTCCACCATCGCCGCCAAAGCCGCCACGGTCCGCCCGCCGCCACTATCCACCACAGCCGCCACTGTCCGCCCGCCGCCACTGTCCGCCCGCCGCCACTATCCGCCACCGCCGCCACTGTCCTCCCGCCGCCACTGTCCGCCCGCCGCCACTGTCCGCCCGCCGCCGCCCTGTCCGCCCGCCGCCACTATCCGCCACCGCCGCCACTGTCCGCCCGCCGCCACTGTCCGCCCGCCGCCACTATCCGCCACCGTCGCCACTGTCCGCCCGACGCCACTGTCCGCCCGCCGCCACTATCCGCCACTGTCCGCCCGCCGCTTCTGTCCGCCCGCCGCCACTGTCCGCCCCGCTGCCACTATCCGCCACCGCCACCACTGTCCGCCACCGCCACCACTGTCTGCCACCGCCACCACTGTCTGCCACCGCCACCACAGTCCGCCCGCCGCCACCACTGTCCGCCCGCCGCCACCACTGTCCGCCCGCCGCCACCACTGTCCGCCCGCCGCCACCACTGTCCTCCCCGCCGCCTCCACTGTCCGCCCGCCGCCACCACTGTCCGCCCGCCGCCGCCACTGTCCGCCCGCCGCCGCCACTGTCCGCCCGCCGCCGCCACTGTCCGCCCGCCGCTGTCTACCCGCCGCTACTGTCCACCACCGCCGCCAAAGCCGCCACGGTCCGCCCGCCGCCACTATCCGCCACAGCCGCCACTGTCCGCCCGCCGCCACTGTCCGCCACCGCCGCTACTGTCCGCCATCGCCGCCGCCGCCACGGTCCGCCCGCCGCCACTATCCACCACAGCCGCCACTGTCCGCCCGCCGCCACTGTCCGCCCGCCGCCACTGTCCGCCACCGCCGCCACTGTCCTCCCGCCGCCACTGTCCGCCCGCCGCCACTGTCCGCCCGCCGCCGCCACTGTCCGCCCGCCGCCACTATCCGCCACCGCCGCCACTGTCCGCCCGACGCCACTGTCCGCCCGCCGCCACTATCCGCCACCGCCGCCACTGTCCGCCCGCCGCCACTGTCCGCCCGCTGCCACTATCCGCCACCGCCACCACTGTCCGCCACCGCCACCACTGTCTGCGACCGCCACCACTGTCTGCCACCGCCACCACTGTCCGCCCGCCGCCACCACTGTCCGCCCGCCGCCACCACTGTCCGCCCGCCGCCACCACTGTCCGCCCGCCGCCACCACTGTCCGCCCGCCGCCTCCACTGTCCGCCCGCCGCCACCACTGTCCGCCCGCCGCCGCCACTGTCCGCCCGCCGCCGCCACTGTCCGCCCGCCGCCGCCACTGTCCGCCCGCCGCCGCTACTGTCCACCACCGCCGCCAAAGCCGCCACGGTCCGCCCGCCGCCACTATCCGCCACAGCCGCCACTGTCCGCCCGCCGCCACTGTCCGCCACCGCCGCCACTGTCCACCATCGCCGCCAAAGCCGCCACGGTCCGCCCGCCGCCACTATCCACCACAGCCGCCACTGTCCGCCCGCCGCCACTGTCCGCCCGCCGCCACTGTCCGCCACCGCCGCCACTGTCCTCCCGCCGCCACTGTCCGCCCGCCGCCACTGTCCGCCCGCCGCCGCCCTGTCCGCCCGCCGCCACTATCCGCCACCGCCGCCACTGTCCGCCCGCCGCCACTGTCCGCCCGCCGCTACTATCCGCCACCGTCGCCACTGTCCGCCCGACGCCACTGTCCGCCCGCCGCCACTATCCGCCACCGCCGCCACTGTCCGCCCGCCGCCACTGTCCGCCCGCTGCCACTATCCGCCACCGCCACCACTGTCCGCCACCGCCACCACTGTCTGCGACCGCCACCACTGTCTGCCACCGCCACCACTGTCCGCCCGCCGCCACCACTGTCCGCCCGCCGCCACCACTGTCCGCCCGCCGCCACCACTGTCCGCCCGCCGCCACCACTGTCCTCCCGCCGCCTCCACTGTCCGCCCGCCGCCACCACTGTCCGCCCGCCGCCGCCACTGTCGGCCCGCCGCCGCCACTGTCCGCCCGCCGCCGCCACTGTCCGCCCGCCGCCGCCACTGTCCACCCGCCGCCACTGTCCACCACCGCCGCCAAAGCCGCCACGGTCCGCCCGCCGCCACTATCCGCCACAGCCGCCACTGTCCGCCCGCCGCCACTGTCCGCCCGCCGCCACTGTCCGCCTGCCGCCACTATCCGCCACCGCCGCCACTATCCGCCCGCCGCCACTATCCGCCACCGCCGCCACTGTCCGCCCGCCGCCACTGTCCGCCCGCCGCCGCCACTGTCCGCCACCGCCGCCACTGTCCGCCCGCCGCCACTATCCGCCACCGCCACCACTGTCCGCCCGCCGCCACCACTGTCCGCCCGCCGCCACCACTGTCCGCCCGCCGCCACCACTGTCCGCCCGCCGCCACCACTGTCCGCCCGCCGCCGCCACTGTCCGCCCGCCGCCGCCACTGTCCGCCCGCCGCCGCCACTGTCCGCCCGCCGCCGCCACTGTCCACCCGCCGCCACTGTCCACCACCGCCGCCAAAGCCGCCACGGTCCGCCCGCCGCCACTATCCGCCACAGCCGCCACTGTCCGCCCGCCGCCACTGTCCGCCCGCCGCCACTGTCCGCCCCGCCGCCACTATCCGCCACCGCCGCCACTGTCCGCCCGCCGCCACTATCCGCCACCGCCGCCACTGTCCGCCCGCCGCCACTGTCCGCCCGCCGCCACTGTCCGCCCGCCGCCGCCACTGTCCGCCCGCCGCCACTATCCGCCACCGCCGCCACTGTCCGCCCGCCGCCACTGTCCGCCCGCCGCCACTGTCCGCCCGCCGCCACTATCCAACCCCGCCGCCACTATCCGCCACCGCCGCCACTATCCGCCACCGCCGCCACTGTCCGCCACAGCCGCCACTCTCCGCCGTACAGCCTCCCCTCTCTCCGTTAGTAAATAATTATAATTATTAGTAAATAATAAAAGAAATATAAATTATTAGATTTTTTTTACCCTTAAATTGGTTTTAATATTTAAATTGAAAATAATAATATAATATAAAATATAATAAATAATATAATATAAAATATAATAAATAATATAATATAAAATATAATTTAATTTCAAGAAATTTAACTTTAAACACAAAGATGTGAAAAGGGTTCAGATTATTGGCTCAAACCTTTCATAAGAGATTCATATTGGTATATGAATGGATTATGAATGACTCATGTTAGGAGTGTAAAGTTGCCACAACATCTCAAATTAGTGTTAGATACATATGTCTTGGTTATAAGTTTTGGAAACCTATTTAAGTCCACACACAATATCGTATCTGATACGATAAAACAAACGTTTCCAATACTTTCAAATACTTTCCAGATATGTTGTGGCAACCTAAAATTGTTTGCTGGGGGGTCACATTTTGCCCAAACCCCCCTGCAGTTTTCAAAATATCCCAAACATCCCAAATTCGACCCCTGAGCCATATTTTGGACCCAAATTCTGGCTCTCTGCACCTATTCGCAGTTTGAAATTCCGAATTTTCATACCAAAAATATGCCAATTACTGAAAGCGGCGGTGGGTCACATTTTGCCCAAACCCCCCTGCAGTTTTCAAAATATCCCAAACATCCCAAATTCGACCCCTGAGCCATATTTTGGGCCCAAATTCTGGCTCTCTGCACCTATTCGCTGTTTGAAATTCCGAATTTTTATACAAAAATCTGCCAATTACTGAAAGCAGCGGTGGGTCAAATCTTGCCCAGACCCCCCTGCAGTTTTCAAAATATCCCAAACATCCCAAATTCGATACCTGAGCCATATTTTGGACCCAAATTCTAGCTCTTTGCACCTATTCGCAGTTTGAAAGTCTGAATTTTCATACCAAAAATATGCCAATTACTGAAAGCGGCGGTGGGTCACATTTTGCCCAAATCCCACTGCAGTTTTCAAAATATCCCAAACATCCCAAATTCGATACCAGAGCCATATTTTGGGCCCAAATTCTGGCTCTCTGCACTATTCGCCGTTTGAAATGTCGAATTTTTATACCAAAAATCTTCCAATTACTGAAAGCGGCGGTGGGTCACATTTTGCCCAAACCACCCTGCAGTTTTCCAAATGTCCTAAACATCCCTAATTCGAAACCTGAGCCATATTTTGGACCCAAATTCTGGCTCTCTGCACCTATTCGCAGTTTGAAATTCCGACTTTTTATTCCAAAAATATGCCAATTACTGAAAGCGGCGGTGGGTCACATTTTGTGCAAACCCCACTGCAGTTTTCAACATACACAAACATCCCAAATTCGATACTGGAGCCATATTTTGGGCCCAAATTGTGGCTCTCTGCATCTATTCGCCGTTTGAAATTCCGAATTTTTATACCAAAAATCTGCATATTACTGAAAGCAACGGTGGGTCACATTTTGCCCAAACCACCCTGCAGTTTTCCAAATATCCTAAACATCCCAAATTCGAAACCTGATCCATATTTTGACCCTAAATTGTGGCTCTCGTAATTGGCAGATTTTTGGTATAAAAAGTCGGAATTTCAAACTGCGAATAGGTGCAGAGAGCCAGAATTTGGGTCCAAAATATGGCTCAGGTATCGAATTTTGGATGTTTGGGATATTTTGAAAACTGCAGGGGGGTTTGGGCAAAATGTGACCCACCGCTGCTTTCAGTAATTGGCAGATTTTTGGTATAAAAAGTCGGAATTTCAAACTGCGAATAGGTGCAGAGAGCCAGAATTTGGGTCCAAAATATGGCTCAGGTATCGAATTTGGGATGTTTGGGATATTTTGAAAACTGCAGGGGGTTTGGGCAAAATGTGACCCACCGCTGCTTTCAGTAATTGGCATATTTTTGGTATAAAAATTCGGAATTTCAAACTGCGAATAGGTGCAGAGAGCCAGAATTTGGGTCCAAAATATGGCTCAGGTATCGAATTTGGGATGTTTGGGATATTTTGAAAACTGCAGGGGGGTTTGGGCAAAATGTGACCCACCGCCGCTTTCAGTAATTGGCATATTTTTGGTATAAAAAGTCGGAATTTCAAACTGCGAATAGGTGCAGAGAGCCAGAATTTGGGTCCAAAATATGGCTCAGGTATCGAATTTGGGATGTTTGGGATATTTTGAAAACTGCAGGGGGGTTTGGGCAAAATGTGACCCACCGCCGCTTTCAGTAATTGGCAGATTTTTGGTATAAAAATTCGGAATTTCAAACGGCGAATAGGTGCAGAGAGCCAGAATTTGGGCCCAAAATATGGCTCAGGTATCGAATTTGGGATGTTTGGGATATGTTGAAAACTGCAGGGGGGTTTGGGCAAAATGTGACCCACCGCCGCTTTCAGTAATTGGCATATTTTTGGTATAAAAATTCGGAATTTCAAACTGCGAATAGGTGCAGAGAGCCAGAATTTGGGTCCAAAATATGGCTCAGGTATCGAATTTGGGATGTTTGGGATATTTTGAAAACTGCAGGGGGGTTTGGGCAAAATGTGACCCACCGCCGCTTTCAGTAATTGGCAGATTTTTGGTATAAAAAGTCGGAATTTCAAACTGCGAATAGGTGCAGAGAGCCAGAATTTGGGTCCAAAATATGGCTCAGGTATCGAATTTGGGATGTTTGGGATATTTTGAAAACTGCAGGGGGGTTTGGGCAAAATGTGACCCACCGCTGCTTTCAGTAATTGGCAGATTTTTGGTATAAAAAGTCGGAATTTCAAACGGCGAATAGGTGCAGAGAGCCAGAATTTGGATCCAAAATATGGCTCAGGTATCGAATTTGGGATGTTTGGGATATTTTGAAAACTGCAGGGGGGTTTGGGCAAAATGTGACCCACCGCTGCTTTCAGTAATTGGCATATTTTTGGTATAAAAAGTCGGAATTTCAAACTGCGAATAGGTGCAGAGAGCCAGAATTTGGGTCCAAAATATGGCTCAGGTATCGAATTTGGGATGTTTGGGATATTTTGAAAACTGCAGGGGGGTTTGGGCAAAATGTGACCCACCGCCGCTTTCAGTAATTGGCATATTTTTGGTATAAAAAGTCGGAATTTCAAACAGCAAAAAGGTGCAGAGAGCCCGAATTTGGGTCCAAAATATGGCTCACGTATCAAATTTGGGATATTTGGGATATTTTGAAAACATCAGGGGGGTTTAGGCAAAATGTGACCCACCGCCGCATTCAGTAATTGGCTAATTTTGGTATAAAAAGTCGGAATTTCAAACTGTGATTAGGTGCAGAGAGCCAGAATTTGGGTCCAAAATATGGCTCAGGTATCGAATTTGGGATGTTTGGGATATTTTGAAAGCTGCAGGGGGGTTTGGGCAAAATGTGACCCACCGCAGCTTTCGGTAATTGGCAGATTTTTGGTATAAAAAGTCGGAAATTCAAACTGCGAATAGGTGTAGAGAGCCAGAATTTGTGTACAAAATATGGCTCAGGTATCGAATTTGGGATGTTTGGGATATTTTGAAAACTGCAGGGGGGTTTGGGCAAAATGTGACCCACCACCGCTTTCAGTAATTGGCATATTTTTGGTATAAAAAGTCGGAATTTCAAACTGCGAATAGGTGCAGAGAGCCAGAATTTGGGTCCAAAATATGGCTCAGGTATCGAATTTGGGATGTTTGGGATATTTTGAAAACTGCAAGGGTGTTTTGGCAAAATGTGACCCACCACCGCTTTCAGTAATTGGCAGATTTTTGGTATAAAAAGTCGGAATTTCAGACTGCGAATAGGTGCAGAGATCCAGAATTTGGGTTCAAAATATAGCTAAGGTAACGAATTTCGGATGTTAGGGATATTTTGAAAACTGCAGGGGGGTTTGGGCAAAATGTGACCCACCGCCGCTTTCAGTAATTGGCAGATTTTTGGTATAAAAAGTCGGAATTTCAAACTGCGAATAGGTGCAGAGAGCCAGAATTTGGGTCCAAAATATGGCTCAGGTATCGAATTTCGGATGTTTGGGATATTTTGAAAACTGCAGGGGGGTTTGGGCAAAATGTGACCCACCGCCGCTTTCAGTAATTGGCAGATTTTTGGTATAAAAATTCGGAATTTCAAAATGCAAATAGGTGCAGAGAGCCAGAATTTGGGTCCAAAATATGGCTCAGGTATCGAATTTGGGATGTTTGGGATATTTTGAAAACTGCAGGGGGGTTTGGGCAAAATGTGACCCACCGCCGCTTTCAGTAATTGGCAGATTTTTGGTATAAAAATTTGGAATTTCAAACGGCGAATAGGTGCAGAGAGCCAGAATTTGGGCCCAAAATATGGCTCAGGTATCGAATTTGGGATGTTTGGGATATTTTGAAAACTGCAGGTATCGAATTTGGGATGTTTGGGATATTTTGAAAACTGCAGAGGGGTTTGGGCAAAATGTGACCCACCGCCGCTTTCAGTAATTGGCATATTTTTGGTATAAAAATTCGGAATTTCAAATGCGAATAGGTGCAGAGAGCCAGAATTTGGGTCCAAAATATGGCTCAGGTATCGAATTTGGGATGTTTGGGATATTTTGAAAACTGCAGGGGGGTTTGGGCAAAATGTGACCCACCGCTGCTTTCAGTAATTGGCAGATTTTTGGTATAAAAATTCGGAATTTCAAACTGCGAATAGGTGCAGAGAGCCAGAATTTGGGTCCAAAATATGGCTCAGGTATCGAATTTGGGATGTTTGGGATATTTTGAAAACTGCAGGGGGGTTTGGGCAAAATGTGACCCACCACCGCTTTCAGTAATTGGCAGATTTTTGGTATAAAAAGTCGGAATTTCAAACTGCGAATAGGTGCAGAGAGCCAGAATTTGGGTCCAAAATATGGCTCAGGTATCGAATTTGGGATGTTTGGGATATTTTGAAAACTGCAGTGGGGTTTGGGCAAAATGTGACCCACCGCCGCTTTCAGTAATTGGCAGATTTTTGGTACAAAAAATTCGGAATTTCAAACGGCGAATAGGTGCAGAGAGCCAGAATTTGGGTCCAAAATATGGCTCAGGTACCGAATTTGGGATGTTTGGGATATTTTGAAAACTGCAGGGGGGTTTGGGCAAAATGTGACCCACCGCCGCTTTCAGTAATTGGCATTTTTGGTATAAAAATTCGGAATTTCAAACTGCGAATAGGTTTTGGTATAAAAATGTTTCGGAATTTCAAACTGCGAATAGGTGCAGAGAGCCAGAATTTGGGTCCAAAATATGGCTCAGGTATCGAATTTGGGATGTTTGGGATATTTTGAAAACTGCAGGGGGGTTTGGGCAAAATGTGACCCACCACCGCTTTCAGTAATTGGCAGATTTTTGGTATAAAAAGTCGGAATTCCAGACTGCGAATAGGTGCAGAGATCCAGAATTTGGGTCCAAAATATGGCTCAGGTATCGAATTTGGGATGTTTGGGATATTTTGAAAACTGCAGGGGGGTTTGGGCAAAATGTGACCCACCGCTGCTTTCAGTAATTGGCATATTTTTGGTATAAAAAGTCGGAATTTCAAACTGCGAATAGGTGCAGAGAGCCAGAATTTGGGTCCAAAATATGGCTCAGGTATCGAATTTGGGATGTTTGGGATATTTTGAAAACTGCAGGGGGGTTTGGGCAAAATGTGACCCACCGCCGCTTCCAGTAATTGGCATATTTTTGGTATAAAAAGTCGGAATTTCAAACTGCGAATAGGTGCAGAGAGCCAGAATTTGGGTCCAAAATATGGCTCAGGTATCGAATTTGGGATGTTTGGGATATTTTGAAAACTGCAGGGGGGTTTGGGCAAAATGTGACCCACCGCCGCTTTCAGTAATTGGCAGATTTTTGGTAAAAACGTCGGAATTTCACATGGCGAATAGGTGCAGAGAGCCAGAATTTGGGTCCAAAATATGGCTCAGGTATCGAATTTAGGATGTTTGGGATATTTTGAAAACTGCAGGGGGGTTTGGGCAAAATTTGACCCACCGCTGCTTTCAGTAATTGGCAGATTTTTGGTATAAAAATTCGGAATTTCAAACGGCGAATAGGTGCAGAGAGCCAGAATTTGGGCCCAAAATATGGCTCAGGTATCGAATTTGGGATGTTTGGGATATTTTGAAAACTGCAGGGGGGTTTGGGCAAAATGTGACCCACCGCCGCTTTCAGTAATTGGCAGATTTTTGGTATAAAAATTCGGAATTTCAAACTGCGAATAGGTGCAGAGAGCCAGAATTTGGGTCCAAAATATGGCTCAGGTATCGAATTTGGGATGTTTGGGATATTTTGAAAACTGCAGGGGGGTTTGGGCAAAATGTGACCCACCGCTGCTTTCAGTAATTGGCAGATTTTTGGTATAAAAATTTGGAATTTCAAACGGCGAATAGGTGCAGAGAGCCAGAATTTGGGCCCAAAATATGGCTCAGGTATCGAATTTGGGATGTTTGGGATATTTTGAAAACTGCAGGGGGGTTTGGGCAAAATGTGACCCACCGCCGCTTTCAGTAATTGGCAGATTTTTGGTATAAAAAGTCGAAATTTCAAACTGCGAATAGGTGCAGAGAGCCAGAATTTGGGTCCAAAATATGGCTCAGGTATCGAATTTGGGATGTTTGGGATATTTTGAAAACTGCAGGGGGGTTTGGGCAAAATGTGACCCACCGCTGCTTTCAGTAATTGGCAGATTTTTGGTATAAAAAGTCGGAATTTCAAACTGCGAATAGGTGCAGAGAGCCAGAATTTGGGTCCAAAATATGGCTCAGGTATCGAATTTGGGATGTTTGGGATATTTTGAAAACTGCAGGGGGGTTTGGGCAAAATGTGACCCACCGCTGCTTTCAGTAATTGGCATATTTTTGGTATAAAAATTCGGAATTTCAAACTGCGAATAGGTGCAGAGAGCCAGAATTTGGGTCCAAAATATGGCTCAGGTATCGAATTTGGGATGTTTGGGATATTTTGAAAACTGCAGGGGGGTTTGGGCAAAATGTGACCCACCACCGCTTTCAGTAATTGGCAGATTTTTGGTATAAAAAGTCGGAATTTCAAACTGCGAATAGGTGCAGAGAGCCAGAATTTGGGTCCAAAATATGGCTCAGGTATCGAATTTGGGATGTTTGGGATATTTTGAAAACTGCAGGGGGGTTTGGGCAAAATGTGACCCACCGCCGCTTTCAGTAATTGGCAGATTTTTGGTATAAAAAGTCGGAATTTCAAACGGCGAATAGGTGCAGAGAGCCAGAATTTGGATCCAAAATATGGCTCAGGTATCGAATTTGGGATGTTTGGGATATGTTGAAAACTGCAGGGGGGTTTGGGCAAAATGTGACCCACCGCTGCTTTCAGTAATTGGCATATTTTTGGTATAAAAATTCGGAATTTCAAACTGCGAATAGGTGCAGAGAGCCAGAATTTGGGTCCAAAATATGGCTCAGGTATCGAATTTGGGATGTTTGGGATATTTTGAAAACTGCAGGGGGGTTTGGGCAAAATGTGACCCACCACCGCTTTCAGTAATTGGCAGATTTTTGGTATAAAAAGTCGGAATTTCAAACTGCGAATAGGTGCAGAGAGCCAGAATTTGGATCCAAAATATGGCTCAGGTATCGAATTTGGGATGTTTGGGATATTTTGAAAACTGCAGGGGGGTTTGGGCAAAATGTGACCCACCGCTGCTTTCAGTAATTGGCAGATTTTTGGTATAAAAATTCGGAATTTCAAACGGCGAATAGGTGCAGAGAGCCAGAATTTGGTCCAAAATATGGCTCAGGTATCGAATTTGGGATGTTTGGGATATTTTGAAAACTGCAGGGGGGTTTGGGCAAAATGTGACCCACCGCTGCTTTCAGTAATTGGCAGATTTTTGGTATAAAAATTTGGAATTTCAAACGGCGAATAGGTGCAGAGAGCCAGAATTTGGGCCCAAAATATGGCTCAGGTATCGAATTTGGGATGTTTGGGATATTTTGAAAACTGCAGGGGGGTTTGGGCAAAATGTGACCCACCGCTGCTTTCAGTAATTGGCAGATTTTTGGTATAAAAATTCGGAATTTCAAACTGCGAATAGGTGCAGAGAGCCAGAATTTGGGTCCAAAATATGGCTCAGGTATCGAATTTGGGATGTTTGGGATATTTTGAAAACTGCAGGGGGGTTTGGGCAAAATGTGACCCACCGCCGCTTTCAGTAATTGGCAGATTTTTGGTATAAAAAGTCGGAATTTCAAACTGCGAATAGGTGCAGAGAGCCAGAATTTGGGTCCAAAATATGGCTCAGGTATCGAATTTGGGATGTTTGGGATATTTTGAAAACTGCAGGGGGGTTTGGGCAAAATGTGACCCACCGCCGCTTTCAGTAATTGGCATATTTTTGGTATAAAAAGTCGGAATTTCAAACTGCGAATAGGTGCAGAGAGCCAGAATTTGGGTCCAAAATATGGCTCAGGTATCGAATTTGGGATGTTTGGGATATTTTGAAAACTGCAAGGGGGTTTTGGCAAAATGTGACCCACCACCGCTTTCAGTAATTGGCAGATTTTTGGTATAAAAAGCCGGAATTCCAGACTGCGAATAGGTGCAGAGATCCAGAACTTGGGTCCAAAATATGGCTCAGGTATCGAATTTGGGATGTTTAGGATATTTTGAAAACTGCAGGGGGGTTTGGGCAAAATGTGACTCACCGCCGCTTGCAGTAATTGGCAGATTTTTGGTATAAAAAGTCGGAATTTCAAGCGGCGAATAGGTGCAGAGAGCCAGAATTTGGATCCAAAATATGGCTCAGGTATCGAATTTGGGATGTTTGGGATATTTTGAAAACTGCAGGGGGATTTGGGCAAAACGTGACCCACCGCTGCTTTCAGTAATTGGCAGATTTTTGGTATAAAAAGTCGGAATTTCAAGCTGTGAATAGGTGCAAAGAGCCAGAATTTGGGTCCAAAATATGGCTCATGTATCGAATTTCGGATGTTTGGGATATTTTGAAAACTGCAGGGGGGTTTGGGCAAAATGTGACCCACCACCGCTTTCAGTAATTGGCAGATTTTTGGTAAATACGTCGGAATTTCACATGGCGAATAGGTGCAGAGAGCCAGAATTTGGATCCAAAATATGGCTCAGGTATCGAATTTAGCATGTTTGGGATATTTTGAAAACTGCAGGGGGGTTTGGGCAAAATGTGACCCACCGCTGCTTTCAGTAATTGGCAGATTTTTGGTATAAAAATTCGGAATTTCAAACGGCGAATAGGTGCAGAGAGCCAGAATTTGGGCCCAAAATATGGCTCAGGTATCGAATTTGGGATGTTTGGGATATGTTGAAAACTGCAGGGGGGTTTGGGCAAAATGTGACCCACCGCTGCTTTCAGTAATTGGCAGATTTTTGGTATAAAAATTTGGAATTTCAAACGGCGAATAGGTGCAGAGAGCCAGAATTTGGGCCCAAAATATGGCTCAGGTATCGAATTTGGGATGTTTGGGATATTTTGAAAACTGCAGGGGGGTTTGGGCAAAATGTGACCCACCGCCGCTTTCAGTAATTGGCAGATTTTTGGTATAAAAATTCGGAATTTCAAACTGCGAATAGGTGCAGAGAGCCAGAATTTGGGTCCAAAATATGGCTCAGGTATCGAATTTGGGATGTTTGGGATATTTTGAAAACTGCAGGGGGGTTTGGGCAAAATGTGACCCACCGCCGCTTTCAGTAATTGGC
>NW_025559515.1:0-26083 GCF_020424385.1 Procambarus clarkii
CCCACAGGATGGATATGGGGTCCACTACCACCCACAGGATGGGTATGGGGTCCACTACCACCCACAGGATGGGTATGGGGTCCACTACCACCCACAGGATGGGTATGGGTTTCACTACCACCCACAGGATGGGTATGGGGTTAACTACCACCCACAGGATGGGGTATGGGGTCCACTACCGCTCACAGGATGGGTATGGGGTCCACTACCACCCACAGGATGGGTATGGGGTCCACTACCACCCACAGGATGGGTATGGGGTCCACTGCCACTCACAGGATGGGTATGGGGTCCACTACCACCCACAGGATGGGTATGGGGTCCACTACCACCCACAGGATGGGTATGGGGTCCACTACCACCCACAGGATGGGTATGGGGTCCACTACCACCCACAGGATGGGTATGGGGTCCACTACCACCCACAGGATGGGTATGGGGTCCACTACCACCCACAGGATGGGTATGAGGTCCACTACCACCCACAGGATGGGTATGGGGTCCACTACCACCCTCAGGATGGGTATGAGGTCCACTACCACCCACAGGATGGGTATGAGGTCCACTACCACCCACAGGATGGGTATGAGGTCCACTACCATCCACAGGATGGGTATGGGGTCCACTACCACCCACAGGATGGGTATGGGGTCCACTACCACCCACAGGATGGGTATGAGGTCCACTACCACCCACAGGATGGGTATAAGGTCCACTACCACCCACAGCATGGGTATGGGGTCCACTACCACCCACAGGATGGGTATGGGGTCCACTACCACCCACAGGATGGGTATGAGGTCCACTACCACCCACAGGATGGGTATTGGGTCCACTACCACCCACAGGATGGGTATGGGGTCCACTACCACCCACAGGATGGGTATGGGGTCCACTACCACCCACAGGATGGGTATGGGGCCCACAGCCACTCACTGGATGGGTTTGAGGTCCACTAGCACCCACAGGATGGGTATGGGGTCCACTACCACCCTCAGGATGGGTATGGGGTCCACTACCACTCACAGGAGAGGAATGGGCCTCATTAGCACTCACAGGTAGTTTATGCCGAATCTTCAATAGAGACCAGTCCGTCCTCCTAAGACTTCCCAACGTTAAGAATCTATCAAACATCGTACTTAAGTGCCCTTATCCTAACCTACCAGAGGACCCAAAACAGAAAACGGGGACAATATATCAATTTCACGAGTCGCTCCCATTCTCTAGTACGACGATTTTTGGCTTTAGGATAGAGTGTACGTCAAAATACGACGTTCTATTTGGAGGACGGGTTGTAGAGAGGACATGAAAAGGGGGGTTAATGGTCAAATCACCAGGGCAGAAGAGGGGATGTGGTTTTGGTGTGGTTTGGGGGGAAAGAGGGCGGGGGGGGGGTGATGGAGAGTGGGAAGGGGTGATAGTGAGGTTTTCAGGAAATCCTTCCTTAGTCTCAATATTTACATTCCAAACCCTATCCACAAGAATGTATTTTCCCTTAGTAGTTGCCTCAAAAGATTGCCACTTGGCTAAATGGACAATTGGGTTCTGGAACTGAACCCATTATGTTCCTCTGTAGCCCTTTTCACCACCGCCCACGGGATGGGTATGGGTTGCATAATAATGAAAGAAATTGAGAAATTGAGTAGTAGTCTTGAAACGAATCCAGACTGGATTGTTCTAAGCCATCATCTTCATAGAATTAGAGACTTTTCATTTTCCTGATATATATATATATATATATATATATATATATATATATATATATATATATATATATATATATATATATATATATATATATATATATATATATATATATATATATATATATATATATATTGCCATCTTTCTCACTCTGTATACTGAAAAAACATATTCCACTTTTCTATATGTAAAGAAAGTCTTTGGCATTGCAAACTGACATGTCATGCAGTTATATGTATTTTATCAATGAAATAGAAAAGTTCAGAGTTACGAGTCTTCAGTCCTACCCTCTGTTCTGTATGAATCAGTTCACTGTAAACTTGAGGGGATACTGCTCTTTTCCTGACCACCTTGTGCATGCAAAGTCTCCAACGTGCATATGATAAACAGCGCCCGGAATGCTTTGAAAGATTTGACCAGCTATCTTTGAATATTTATGAAAGACCAATGATCCACTCCTTGAGACAATGATCGTGGAGTGAGGTCTGACTGTATATCTGACCATCCCGCTTGCTATAACTCTTATGAAGAACGTCGCATTTCGCTCGTATGCGTTACATAAGACCAACAATGATCGTACTAGAAAATGGAAGCGGCTGGCGAAAATGACTTACTGTCCCGTTTTCTGTTTTGGGTCCTCTGGTAGGTTAGGATAAGGGGCACTTTAAATTGACCGTTTTCTAGACGTTGGAAAACCTTAGGAGGACGGGTTGGGTATATGGTTGACCTCAGAAAGATGTTTGCCACGGTACTATTCACATGGTCGTGAGAATACCTAGTGCAGATTAAGCAAAAGAATACTTTAAGAGATTCTCATTCCAAATCTATATGTCGTGAATAGCAGGCACAGACACGTACTGGAGTGACCAATAGCGAGCAGCGATGTCCTAGGAGATAGTCTTCATATAAACACAAGTGGAATGTTTATCCAATAACTTAATAACTAGTACACTTGAAAGTTCATTACTCTGGACTGGTGTCATGCAAATTTAATTGCATCAGAGACATGGAACAGTCGCTCAGTGAAGCATGTTGTCAATTAACATGATTCCCTATCACAGCCAGTAGGCAGAAGACGGGATGTCTCAAGCGCATGCGCAATGACTCGAGAACTGATCTAATGGGCGAGATAAATGATCATAAACAATTAATTCAATGGGACACACCAAGAGTAAGACAACAGCACAAATGAGGGATTTGTGAAGACTTTCACTTACCGTTATATTGAGCGTCACTTTGAGTGAGGTGAAAGACCTTACTGCCTCACTGGTAAGTCACGACGCTCCCTGACTGTCTTACATATCTCGACCCTCATCTGTTGCAGGTCTTAGTTGGTGAGAGGATCTTCCAGGCAGGCACAGAGCTACACGCAGAGAGGCGAACAATTATCAGAACATTTTTAAGGTTCAAATCAGTGTTATACCTACAGTGGCCGGGATCTCTCAGGCACTCAGTCACACACACAGTAACCAGGAGCCAGATTCATGAAAGGACTTACGCAAGCACTTACGAACCTGTACATCTTTTCTCAATCTTTGGCGGCTTTGTTTACAATTATTAAACAGTTAATGAGCTCCGAAGCACCAGGAGGCTGTTTATAACAATAACAACAGTTGATTGGCAAGTTTTCATGCTTGTAAACTGTTTAATAAATGTAACCAATGCCGTCAAAGATTGAGGAAAGATGTACAGGTTCGTAAGTATTTGCGTAAGTGCTTTCGTGAATCTGGCCCCTGCTCTATAACTGGTCTGGCAACTCCTCTACTCCTGCACGTGGCAACATATGCAACTGGTATGCTGCTCTTTGGCGCATGGCAACGTGCTGGGAATTCCCTGCTAGGCGGCTGGAAACACTCACTTCTGCATGATGGACCATGAGAGATATCATCATGATGAATGATGTGCATTGTCATGAATAATGTCATAGGTGGCGGCTGGGAGGAATGGACTTCGCATGCGACATAGACTCACTTCACATGGCGGAGATGCAGTGGCTAAGATGCCTCCTGTGTCCTCAGATGATACAGGAGGCATCCCAAGTGTGACATAAATTGTTCACTTTTCCCTTCCCAATGCTTTGCACACTGATTACACAGATATTACATGATTGTTCCACTGATTACAGTCACCTGTTGGTGCTTTTCAGATCATGAAATGGCTTAATATCGAATAACGTTCTAATGTGAATCCAGGGTGATCGTGGAATGCATGACGAACAGTTTAATGTAGAGTTAGCTGATGAACTTGGAGCTTAGCGCAGTAATTACATGTCATAATGGCAGACGAAATGTAGAAATGAGCATAGCGTAAGGCTCCGTAACTAAGATCAGTGTTCCTTGCATCCAGGGAGCTCAGCAGTGCTCCTTGAGGGAAAACGGCCAATATCATGGTATAGTCAGTGAGGGGAAAGCATTCCTGCTGACTTCACGCACATAGTCCCATCTGAGAGTGGAGTACCACTGTCACGTTACTGATTGTGTTCGGAGTCATGACCAAAGGTATTTTTCCTTGCTTTGTTTGATGAAGAAACTGACCCTCGAATTCCAAATAAAATGCCTGGTGTCCCCTTAGGCATCTCATCTGTGTAAGATGTTCAGTTGGTCCTCATTAATCAATTGACAGGCACACAATGGCATTTGTGGGACGATCTTGCTCTGGGCCACTTGGGCTACACTAGAATTTGTGTACATAATGTGTACACCTCGCTTGGTACACGTAGAGTGGTGATCTAAGCCTGGAGACACTCTAACATTACTACACCAGTCAGCTGGGAACCCCCCCCCCCCTTACAACTCTAATGCCTTGCAAATCTAAACAACATATCATTATGCACACGATGAGTCACAGTAACGTGACTGAAGATTGACAATCAATTCGATCGACAATCGACTTGATAATGGTCCAGGACGGACCGAACCGCCGTCGTCTCCTCATCTTCTGAAGAGTGATTTGGTCATCATATCTTCAGCCAGTTTATGGTGACTCGTCGTCTGCAGTTATGTTACTAAAGATGAGGAAGGAACTCAACAATCCATGTGTAAGTGATTTCCTCATAATGGATTACTAGATTATAGACATGAGAATACATCAAGTTCTTCATCTCTTTCAAGAGAGAGATGAGAGATGAGATGAGAGAGATGAGAGAGATGAGAGAGATGAGAGAGATGAGATGAGATCTCACAACAACGACTCTTCCCTGCACCCTGGGAGATCAACACCCTGGGAGATCAACACCCTCGGAGATCAACACCCTGGGAGATCAACACCCTGGGAGATCAGCACCCTGGGAGATCAACACCCTGGTAGATCAACACCCTGGGAGATCAACACCCTGGGAGATCAGCACCCTGGGAGATCAACACCCTCTGAGATCAACACCCTGGGAGATCAGCACCCTGGGAGATCAACACCCTGGGAGATCAACACCCTGGGAGATCAACACCCTGGGAGATCAACACCCTGGGAGATCAACACCCTGGGAGATCAGCACCCTGGGAGATCAACAACCTGGGAGATCAGCACCCTGGGAGATCAACACCCTGGGAGATCAGCACCCTGGGAGATCAGCACCCTGGGAGATCAGCACCCTGGGAGATCAACACCTAGAGAGATCAACACCTAGAGAGATCAACACCCTGGGAGATCAACACCCTGGGAGATCAACACCCTGGGAGATCAACACCCTGGGAGATCAGCACCCTGGGAGATCAACACCCTGGGAGATCAACACCCTGGGAGATCAACACCCTGGGAGATCAACACCCTGGGAGATCAACACCCTGGGAGATCAACATCCTGGGAGATCAACACCCTGGGAGATCAACACCCTGGGAGATCAGCACCCTGGGAGATCAACACCCTGGGAGATCAACACCTGGGAGATCAACACCCTGGGAGATCAGCACCCTGGGAGATCAACACCCAGGAAGATCAGCACCCTGGGAGATCAACACCCTGGGAGATCAGCACCCTGGGAGATCAACACCCTGGGAGATCAACACCCTGGGAGATCAACACCCTGGGAGATCAGCACCCTGGGAGATCAACACCCTGGGAGATCAACACCCTGGGAGATCAACACCCTGGGAGATCAACACCCTGGGAGATCAACACCCTGGGAGATCAACACCCTGGGAGATCAGCACCCTGGGAGATCAACACCCTGGGAGATCAACACCCTGGGAGATCAACACCCTGGGAGATCAACACCCTGGGAGATCAACACCCTGGGAGATCAACACCCTGGGAGATCAACACCCTGGGAGATCAACACCCTGGGAGATCAACACCCTGGGAGATCAACACCCTGGGAGATCAGCACCCTGGGAGATCAACACCCTCTGAGATCAACACCCTGGGAGATCAACACCCTGGGAGATTAACACCCTGGGAGATCAACACCCTGGGAGACCAGCACCCTGGGAGATCAGCACCCTGGGAGATCAACACCCTGGGAGATCAACACCCTGGGAGATCAACACCCTGGGAGATCAGCACCCTGGGAGATCAACACCCTGGGAGATCAACACCCTGGGAGATCAGCACCCTGGGAGATCAACACCCTGGGAGATCAGCACCCTGGGAGATCAACACCCTGGGAGATCAGCACCCTGGGAGATCAGCACCCTGGGAGATCAGCACCCTGGGAGATCAACACCCTGGGAGATCAGCACCCTGGGAGATCAACACCCTGGGAGATCAGCACCCTGGGAGATCAGCACCCTGGGAAATCAGCACCCTGGGAGATCAGCACCCTGGGAGATCAACACCCTGGGAGATCAACACCTAGAGAGACCAACACCTAGAGAGACCAACACCTAGAGAGACCAACACCTAGAGAGACCAACACCTAGAGAGACCAACACCTAGAGAGACCAACACCTAGAGAGACCAACACCGTTCCAAGTTAATGTCCCTTTCCACCCACCCAATAAGGTGATTATAGACGATCGCATGCGTCGCCCTGAAGCAAGGTACAAGGCCTTAAGCCAGAGTGATGGACCCCCACTACCCACACAACTTACACTGGCACATGCCTACACCACTTCACATATGCTGTCGTAAGTGCACCAATAAAGTGCAGCTTTATTGACAGCTTGAGACGGATCCCGTTCTGAATGGCGAGTTTGGGGAAATAATTGGGCCATTACTCTGTCGAAGATAATTATTTACCAAACTCCTTCCGCACCAACAAGTTTACAAGTATTCAGACTCGACACCTTAACAGTAAATACCTCTCAGTGATTCTTGATTGCACTATGCTCCCCCTTAAGACGTTACTGCAACGTGCTTGCAAGGCTGCAGATTCTTATCCAAGTCAACCATGTCGGAATCCTAAGGATCTTGCTTCATCTTGGCCAACGAAAAGGTCCCTCAACTGATGAGTTAGCAAAGCGTGTTGAAGAGGGCATTGATTACCACCTTTGCCTGCTTTTGAAAAGCCTACAGAGAGTGAGAAGTGCATCTGTTACCTGGACACTTTGAAGAAAGAACCACATATGATGGGTATTGGGTCCACTACTCTCACAGGATGGGTATTGGGTCCACTACTCTCACAGGATGGGTATTGGGTCCACTACTCTCACAGGATGGGTATTGGGTCCACTACTCTCACAGGATGGGTATTGGGTCCACTACTCTCACAGGATGGGTATAGGGCCCACTACTCTCACAGGATGGGTATAGGGCCCACTACTCTCACAGGATGGGTATTGAGGTACACTACTCTCACAGGATGGGTATTGAGGTCCACTATTCTCACAGGATGGATATAGGGCCCACTACTCTCACAGGATGGGTATAGGGCCCACTACTCTCACAGGATGGGTATTGAGGTCCACTACTCTCACAGGATGGGTATTGAGGTCCACTATTCTCACAGGATGTGTATTGGGTCCACTACTCTCACAGGATGGGTATTGAGGTCCACTATTCTCACAGGATGGGTATAGGGTCCACTACTCTCACAGGATGGGTATAGGGTCCACTACTCTCATAGGATGGGTATTGAGGTCCACTATTCTCACAGGATGGGTATAGGGTCCACTACTCTCACAGGATGGGTATAGGGCCCACTACTCTCACAGGATGGGTATAGGGCCCACTACTCTCACAGGATGGGTATTGGGCCCACTACTCTCACAGGATGGGTATAGGGCCCACTACTCTCACAGGATGGGTATAGGGCCCACTACATTCACAGGATGGGTATAGGGTCCACTACTCTCACAGGATGGGTATAGGGTCCACTACTCTCACAGGATGGGTATAGGGCCCACTACTCTCACAGGATGGGTATAGGGCCCACTACTCTCACAGGATGGGTATAGGGCCCACTACTCTCACAGGATGGGTATAGGGTCCACTACTCTCACAGGATGGGTATTGAGGTCCACTACTCTCACAGGATGGGTATAGGGCCCACTACTCTCACAGGATGGGTATAGGGCCCACTACTCTCACAGGATGGGTATAGGGCCCACTACTCTCACAGGATGGGTATAGGGCCCACTACTCTCACAGGATGGGTATAGGGCCCACTACTCTCACAGGATGGGTATAGGGCCCACTACTCTCACAGGATGGGTATAGGGCCCACTACTCTCCCAGGATGGGTATAGGGCCCACTACTCTCACAGGATGGGTATAGGGCCCACTACTCTCACAGGATGGGTATAGGGCCCACTACTCTCACAGGATGGGTATAGGGTCCACTATTCTCACAGGATGGGTATTCAGGTCCACTACTCTCACAGGATGGGTATAGGGTCCACTACTCTCACAGGATGGGTATAGGGTCCACTACTCTCACAGGATGGGTATAGGGTCCACTACTCTCACAGGATGGGTATAGGGTCCACTACTCTCACAGGATGGGTATAGGGCCCACTACTCTCACAGGATGGGTATAGGGCCCACTACTCTCACAGGATGGGTATTGAGGTCCACTATTCTCACAGGAAGGAAAAGTGATGAAGCTCATTGACATCATCAGTAGCGCCGCTGAACCTAGGCATGACCAGGTACAGCGGCCACTTAGATATAGCGAACAAAAGACTTCCTCCAGGTGCCCTCAACACAGCAACACAACCATTTAAGCTTTGCGGAGTTAACCAGACTCGAAGACCACCTGGAACGACCCCAAAGTGGCCGTCGATGGAACCGAAGTCGGGTAGTTACTCCCGAATGGTGAGGATGGTGAGAAGAGGGGTCTGGGGGGGGGGGAAGGGGAGGTATGTGATGGGTGGGGGAGTGGGGTTGGGGGGTGGGGGTGTTATTGAGAGGGGTGGGGGGAGGAAATGTGGTGAATGGAGGGGTGTGGGGTGAGTAGTGGGGTGTGTGGAGGGGGAGTGTGTGAGTGTGTGGAGTGTGTGGAGGGATGTGGGAGTGTGTGGAGGGGGTGTAGGGGCGTGTGGAGGGGGTGAGGGAGTGTGTGGAGGGGGTGTAGGGGCGTGTGGAGGGGTGTGGGGGTGTGTGGAGGGGGTGTGGGAGTGTGTGGAGGGGATGTGGGAGTGTGTGGAGGGATGTGGGAGTGTGTAGAGGGGTGTGGGAGTGTGTGGAGGGGTGTAGGGGCGTGTGGAGGGGTGTGGGGGTGTGTGGAGGGGGTGTGGGGGTGTGTGGAGGGGGTGTGGGAGTGTGTGGAGGGATGTGGGAGTGTGTGGAGGGGGTGTAGGGGCGTGTGGAGGGGGTGTGGGAGTGTGTGGAGGGATGTAGGAGTGTGTGGAGGGGTGTAGGGGCGTGTGGAGGGGGTGTAGGGGCGTGTGGAGGGGGGTGTAGGGGCGTGTGTGGAGGGGTGTAGGAGTGTGTGGAGGGGGTGAGTGAGTGTGTGGAGGGATGTGGGAGTGAGTGGAGGGGGTGTGGAGGGGGGTGGAGAAGCTCCCCCTACTGGTCTCACGCCAGGGGGATGAACTAAGATCACCGAGTATTGATTACAGGTCTTCAGAGACCGCGGAAGGTAAGAGCGTCAATTTACCTTAACTTCATACCGTAATAAACGAGAGAGAGATGACCCCAATCCTTCCCCCCTCCCCAATGCCCCCCAGTCCCCCCCCTCCCCAATCCCCCCCAGTCCCCCCCTCCCCAATCCCCCCAGTCCCCCCCCACCAATTCCCCCCCCACCAATCCCCCCAGTCCCCCCCCACCAATCCCCCCAGTCCCCACCCCCTACCAATCCCCCCAGCCCCCCCTCCCCAATCCCCCAGTCCCCCCCCACCAATCCCCCCAGGCCCCCCCCTCCCCAATCCCCCCAGTTCCCCCCCACCAATCCCCCCAGTCCCCCCCTCCCCAATCCCCCCAGTTCCCCCCCCACCACCAATCCCCCCAGTCCCCCCCCCCTCCCAACCACCGGTCATTAGCGCCTGGCGTTCCACTCGAACGCACACGACAAATTTTCTTCGTTCGCCAAACGAACGTTCGCCCGACCATTAGGTACGTCAGCTGGTGGTCCCCCGACCCCCCCCCCCTGGCACTGTCCAGTGACCACCCTCTCAGCCCATCATCTGGCACTGTCAGCTGACCACTATAATGACCCTTGGTTGTTAGTTGTGGTGGTTAGTGGGTATGACTTGTAAGGAACTGCAGGAAAAACTGTCTACAAGTCTTGTAGTCCTGTAGCCTTGTTGTCTTGTTGTCTTGTTGTCTTGTTGTCTTGTTGTCTTGTAGCCTTGTTGTCTTGTTGTCTTGTTGTCTTGTTGTCTTGTAGTCCTGTAGCCTTGTTGTCTTGTTGTCTTGTTGTCTTGTTGTCGTGTTGTCTTGTTGTCTTGTTGTCTTGTTGTCTTGTTGTCTTGTAGTCCTGTAGCCTTGTTGTCTTGTTGTCTTGTTGTCTTGTTGTCGTGTTGTCTTGTTGTCTTGTTGTCTTGTTGTCTTGTTGTCTTGTAGTCTTGTTGTCTTGTTGTCTTGTTGTCTTGTTGTCTTGTAGTCCTGTAGCCTTGTTGTCTTGTTGTCTTGTTGTCTTGTTGTCGTGTTGTCTTGTTGTCTTGTTGTCTTGTTGTCGTGTTGTCTTGTTGTCTTGTTGTCTTGTTGTCTTGTTGTCATGTAGCCTTGTTGTCTTGTTGTCTTGTTGTCTTGTTGTCGTGTTGTCTTGTTGTCTTGTTGTCTTGTTGTCTTGTTGTCTTGTAGTCATGTAGCCTTGTTGTCTTGTTGTCTTGTTGTCTTGTTGTCGTGTTGTCTTGTTGTCTTGTTGTCTTGTTGTCGTGTTGTCTTGTTGTCTTGTTGTCTTGTTGTCTTGTTGTCGTGTTGTCTTGTTGTCTTGTTGTCTTGTAGTCCTGTTGTCTTGTTGTCTTGTTGTCTTGTTGTCTTGATGTCTTGTTGTCTTGTTGTCTTGTAGTCCTGTAGCCTTGTTGTCTTGTTGTCTTGTTTTCTTGTATTCTTGTTGTCTTGTTGTCTTGTAGCCTTGTTGTCTTGTTGTCTTGTTGTCTTGTAGTCTTGTTGTCTTGTTGTCTTGTTGTCTTGTTGTCTTGTTGTCTTGTTGTCGTGTTGTCTTGTTGTCTTGTTGTCGTGTTGTCTTGTTGTCTTGTAGTCTTGTTGTCTTGTAGTCTTGTTGTCTTGTTGTCTTGTTGTCTTGTTGTCTTGTAGTCGTGTTGTCTTGTTGTCTTGTTGTCTTGTTGTCTTGTTGTCGTGTTGTCTTGTTGTCTTGTTGTCGTGTTGTCTTGTTGTCTTGTAGTCTTGTTGTCTTGTTGTCTTGTTGTCTTGTAGCCTTGTTGTCTTGTTGTCTTGTAGCCTTGTTGTCTTGTTGTCGTGTTGTCTTGTTGTCTTGTAGTCTTGTTGTCGTGTTGTCTTGTTGTCTTGTTGTCTTGTAGTCTTGTTGTCTTGTAGTCTTGTTGTCTTGTTGTCTTGTTGTCTTGTTGTCTTGTAGTCTTGTTGTCTTGTTGTCTTGTAGCCTTGTTGTCTTGTTGTCTTGTAGCCTTGTTGTCTTGTTGTCTTGTAGTCTTGTTGTCTTGTTGTCTTGTAGCCTTGTTGTCTTGTTGTCTTGTTGTCTTGTTGTCGTGTTGTCTTGTTGTCTTGTTGTCTTGTAGTCTTGTTGTCTTGTTGTCTTGTTGTCTTGTTGTCGTGTTGTCGTGTTGTCTTGTTGTCTTGTTGTCTTGTTGTCTTGTTGTCTTGTAGCCTTGTTGTCTTGTTGTCTTGTTGTCTTGTTGTCTTGTTGTCTTGTAGCCTTGTTGTCTTGTTGTCTTGTTGTCTTGTTGTCGTGTTGTCTTGTTGTCTTGTTGTCTTGTTGTCGTGTTGTCTTGTTGTCTTGTTGTCTTGTTGTCTTGTTGTCGTGTTGTCTTGTTGTCTTGTTGTCTTGTTGTCGTGTTGTCTTGTTGTCTTGTTGTCTTGTAGTCTTGTTGTCTTGTTGTCTTGTTGTCTTGTTGTCGTGTTGTCGTGTTGTCTTGTTGTCTTGTTGTCTTGTTGTCTTGTTGTCTTGTAGCCTTGTTGTCTTGTTGTCTTGTTGTCTTGTTGTCTTGTTGTCTTGTTGTCTTGTTGTCTTGTAGCCTTGTTGTCTTGTTGTCTTGTTGTCTTGTTGTCTTGTTGTCTTGTAGCCTTGTTGTCTTGTTGTCTTGTTGTCTTGTTGTCGTGTTGTCTTGTTGTCTTGTTGTCTTGTAGTCTTGTTGTCTTGTTGTCTTGTTGTCGTGTTGTCTTGTTGTCTTGTTGTCGTGTTGTCTTGTTGTCTTGTTGTCTTGTAGTCTTGTTGTCTTGTTGTCTTGTTGTCTTGTAGTCTTGTTGTCGTGTTGTCTTGTTGTCTTGTAGTCTTGTTGTCGTGTTGTCTTGTTGTCTTGTTGTCTTAACTGAAGTACCCTGCCTACGGCGTGGACACTGGCCCTATGGCTATGACGTCAGAGGCCTACAGTGGCCCATTGATTGGTCGACGTCCCACAGTCTGACAGCTGACAACACTAGTCAATCACCCTGTCAACGGCTCTTGTCAACAAACTGTCTAGGTCGTTGCATTGGTTGGTGGGACGCAGGACCTCAACTCATCTGTCAAAAGCTTATAGATGCGTTGATCACCAGTTACTGACAGCTGCGTTGATCACACAGTTACTGACAGATGCGTTGATCACCAGTTACTGACAGCTGCGTTGATCACACAGTTACTGACAGATGCGTTGATCACCAGTTACTGACAGCTGCGTTGATCACCAGTTACTGACAGCTGCGTTGATCACACAGTTATTGACAGCTGCGTTGATCACCAGTTACTGACAGATGCGTTGATCACACAGTTACTGACAGATGCGTTGATCACCAGTTACTGACAGATGCGTTGATCACACAGTTACTGACAGATGCGTTGATCACACAGTTACTGACAGATGCGTTGATCACACAGTTACTGACAGATGCGTTGATCACACAGTTACTGACAGCTGCGTTGATCACACAGTTACTGACAGATGCGTTGATCACACAGTTACTGACAGATGCGTTGATCACCAGTTACTGACAGCTGCGTTGATCACACAGTTACTGACAGATGCGTTGATCACACAGTTACTGACAGATGCGTTGATCACACAGTTACTGACAGATGCGTTGATCACACAGTTACTTACAGATGCGTTGATCACACAGTTACTGACAGATGCGTTGATCACCAGTTACTGACAGATGCGTTGATCACACAGTTACTGACAGATGCATTGATCACCAGTTACTGACAGCTGCGTTGATCACCAGTTACTGACAGATGCATTGATCACACAGTTACTGACAGATGCGTTGATCACACAGTTACTGACAGATGCGTTGATCACACAGTTATTGACAGCTGCGTTGATCACCAGTTACTGACAGATGCGTTGATCACACAGTTACTGACAGATGCGTTGATCACACAGTTACTGACAGATGCGTTGATCACACAGTTACTGACAGATGCGTTGATCACACAGTTACTGACAGCTGCGTTGATCACACAGTTACTGACAGATGCGTTGATCACACAGTTACTGACAGATGCGTTGATCACACAGTTACTGACAGATGCGTTGATCACACAGTTACTGACAGCTGCGTTGATCACACAGTTACTGACAGATGCGTTGATCACACAGTTACTGACAGATGCGTTGATCACACAGTTACTGACAGCTGCGTTGATCACACAGTTACTGACAGATGCATTGATCACCAGTTACTGACAGCTGCGTTGATCACACAGTTACTGACAGCTGCGTTGATCACACAGTTACTGACAGATGCGTTGATCACAGTTACTGACAGCTGCGTTGATCACAGTTACTGACAGATCACTTGTTCACACAGTTACTGACAGATGCATTAATCACCAGTTACTGACAGATGCATTGATCACACAGTTACTGACAGCTGCGTTGATCACACAGTTACTGACAGATGCGTTGATCACACAGTTACTGACAGATGCGTTGATCACAGTTACTGACAGCTGCGTTGATCACAGTTACTGACAGATCACTTGTTCACACATATCTCCTGACATCACTTGGCATCTGCAAAACTTAGCACATAAACTTTTTGAAGTCACTCAAGAACGAAGATAACCGAACCTGACATCAGAAAGTGAAGTAACGACCACTTATCGGTCCGTCCTGGACCATGTCTTAAGTCGTGTGATAACAACGGCTTGATCATGGTTATCTAACAACCCTCAGTAACGTCACTAACGAAGCAACATACCCAGTCATCGACTATGAACTAGTATGTACCCAGAAATACTACCCAAATTATTTTCATTTAGAAACAATGAGCTCGGAAATAATTCAGAAAGAAAGCTATCTTAAATACATCAAGAAACCTGAATTACAGCAACCACACAATACAATAAACTAGATAGTTAAAAAAATACAATTTTTGCATATATATGCTAATGTATATACTTAAATATAATGAGTGGACAGTGACACAGGCAAACTCTCAAGAGGTTACACAGGTATTCCTTGGCCAAACGGGAGAAATCCTTTACTCTGTGGGTGGTTGCTTGAACGCTGAGAGGAAGAACCCTTGAAGTCGTGTATTGTAATATATAAATAATACAAAAAATGTTTAAATACCGTAAATACATAACAGGGTACAAAATATTGGTACGCATGTGTTAAAAACACCTGTGACAGGTATGGCAATGCAGAACCTGTACACCAGTTGATTGACAGTTGAGAGGCGGGCCCAAAGAACCGAAGCTCAACCCCAACAAGCAGTCGTCCAGGTGATTACGGCTTAACTGATCTCTAACCTAACCTAACCTAACCCTATGCATGGAGGACAGAAGAAAATGTATATATATATATATATATATATATATATATATATATATATATATATATATATATATATATATATATATATATATATATATATATATATATATATATATATATTATTAAATATGACCGAAAAAGTAAGATTAATAGTTCTAACACGAATTTTCTCAATCTTTCGTACATTTCTTTTCACTGGAAAAGTTTCTTTTCCGTTTCGTTTCACTTACGAGATGGAGAATGATGGGAAGCTGCCCTTTCTAGATGTAACAGTCATGGAAAAGAGCGGAGGTTTCCACGCTGCAGTCTACACTAAGGAAACAAACATAGGAATGTGCCTAAATGCCAACAGTGACTGCCCAGACAGGTACAAGAGGAGTGTTGTTAACGCTTATGTCGACCGTGCCCTCAGCCACAGCTCAGAATGGAAGGAAGTCGACGAAGAACTCTGTAGGGTAAGGCAGGTCCTAGTCAACAACGACTTCTCCAATGGTTTCGTCGAAGACATCATAAGAAGGAAAGTGAAACGCCATGCAACCTCTGAAGAGACAACCAACACAACACCTATACCCCCTATTAGACTATTTTACAGGAACTTCTTTTCCACAGCTCATAAAACGGAGGAAAGGGTCCTGAAAGATATTGTTAATAGAAACGTTATCCCTACAGACAAAAATCAGAGGATACAACTGACGATTTACTATAAAACCAGAAAAACGGCCAGCCTACTCATGAGAAACTCTCCAGACACAAAACAGAACGCTTTAAAGAGACTAACGTCGTCTATGCCTTCAAATGCCCTCTTGGGGACTGTAAGCTCCAAAAAAACCCAGTATATAGGCAAGACAACAACATCTCTTTCTAGGCGTTTAACGATGCATAAGCAACAGGGCTCCATTAAGGAACATATAATCTCTTCCCACAACCAAACCATCGCCAGAGAAATCCTAGTAAACAACACAGAAATCATCGATAGATACAGCGATAGCAGGCGGCTTGACGTTTGCGAGGCATTACACATCAAGAAGTCAACACCAGCAATCAACAGCCAATTAATGCACAACTATATTCTACCCACCTCAAGACTCCGCTCCAATATAGAAGCATCAAGAAATATGGACCAATAGGCTTTCTACAATCACTTCTATTCAATACCCATTGTTTCATGTTCTGGCTTGTGTTAATGAAATTAATACCTTATTAAATACCACCTCACCCCATCCACCTCACTCAAATGTAGATATAAACAAAATCGGAGATGTTGTATTCTATTCAGTAAGTTCTATTCAGTTGTGTATATGTTAACTAAAGTCTTTGAAAATGTAATAAGTTTTACGAAACGCGCTCAAGTGTCGCGTCAGACTAGAAATAAAAATGAATTTTGGAGAATTGATTTTTTAATTACCTCCAACAGTGAAAAGAAATGTACGAAAGATTGAGAAAATTCGTGTTAGAATTATTACTCTTACTTTTTCGGTCATATTTAATAATATATGTCTACAGGAAAGATGCTACCAAAAATATATATATATATATGTATATATATATATATATATATATATATATATATATATATATATATATATATATATATAATTATATTTTCCTGTTAGCGCGCTCTGCTAATCCTTTACCTGCTGGGTGATAATGCTAAATATTACTTTTTTAAGTTGTACAATTATCACCAAAAACTTTTTAATATGCTGTTATTGAACCATTGTCCGAAAGATGACTTTTGGGCATACTATGTTTGTTAATGATTCGATCATGGAATGCTCTGGCTATTGTTGCTGCTGTGTTGTCCTGGATAGGAACTAATTTACAATAACGAGAAAAGTTACCAACCGTTACTGGCAAGCGTTTGTTCCCTTTAGCCGTTTCTGCAAAATATGTCAGTAAATCCATTGATCCAAATCCACTATAGTCGCTGTGAACATTTGGGTACACATGGATTCGCCTGGGTCCCATGACCTGATCTTTTAGCTCAAAACATTCTAATTACCTGCCCCCACATACTGACTAATCTCCTTAACAATCCTAGACGCCAATTACCACACTAATACCCTCCAAGCCTCATATATTGAGGGGGTTAGCATTCCTCCAAATGGTTTATACATATTACAAACTATACTCGTAGCCTGGTGGATAGCGCGCAGGACTCGTAATTCTGTGGCGCGGGTTCGATTCCCGCACGAGGCGGAAACAAATGGGCAAAGTTTCTTTCACCCTGAATGCCCCTGTTACCTAGCAGTAAATAGGTACCTGGGTGTTAGTCAGCTGTCACGGGCTGCTTCCTGGGGGGGGAAGGCCTGGTCGAAGACCGGGCCGCGGGGACACTAAAAAAGCCCCGAAATCATCTCAAGATAACCTCAAGATAACCTCAAGATACTCAGTATTTATAATGTTCATCATCTCCACCAAGAGACAACAATGGCACGTTCCTGCACCATAGGATATCATCACTTTCGAAATTACTATCCTTCTCTTCCCACTGAATAAGATGATTAAAGAACAAGCCTTGCTGTAACAGGATACAAAGTACAATGCCTTAAGTCAAATTGATGCTTTGGTCAGAAAGCTCCTTCTCCAAAATTATTTACACTGATGGCTCCATGCACGAGACCCATGGTGCAGCTGGAAGTGCAGTTGTGGTGACGGGGAGAGATGGTTCCTTCTCCCATGAGTGTGGAGCGTGTCTCAGTAACTGGGCCTCCACTCTTCAAACAGAATTGGTTGTCATAATCCTTGCACTCGAGCGAGTATATGAATCCAAAGTTGACACGCTAGTTGTAAGTGACTCCTTGTCATCCTTGACTGCCCTCAGCTCCCTAAGGCATAACTGTGACGTGCTTATCTCTGAAGCTAATGGCAGATATAATGCAATAATGAATAGTGAAGATAGAGCTGGTCTCATCAATACAATTGATGAGTTAATTGTATTAAAGAGGGAATTGATTACTTTCTACCACTTACGGGCTAATCATGCCCGTGCCACCTCTTGGGTGGCTTAATCTTTATCAATCAATCAATCGATTACTTTCTTGTACTGCCTTTGAACAGACTGAGGGCAACAATATATCGGGAACTGCTACGAAATCAAATAGACTTGGGACGAAGTGAAATTCACACCAGTTGCTCCATCTATCACCATTCTACTATTCAGGAAGAACCGCACATCTATGGGTCATCCAATGAGGTTAGCAGACTCCTAGATGTGACCACTGCTAGACTTAGGCTCGGCTACAAGTACTTCTGGCAGTTGCATCTCCTGCTGATGTAGACTTCACTACCAGAACTGTCCCTAATACGTTGCGTTATTATGTAATGGAATGTGAAAAAAACAGATTTCAGAAATGACTGTCAATGGTGTTGCTACCGCCTTGACCATTACCTAAGAGAATGTGAACATCAAAGGGACACTAGAAATATGTGTTAACCTAACTACATCATACAATTAACCTAAGTACATCGTACAGTTACCCGTGCTTGACCTAACAGTCAACCAGCCTTGACCATAGTCAACCTGACCATGCAGTTACAGTTTCTTGACCATATGGGTATAACCTACCTTAATCATACACTTAACCATCAATACCCGCACCTTAACCGTCCTTGACCATAGGGTAAACCTTCTCACTGGACAAATGACTGTTTTGGCTGGCAAGTGACCCTTGGAGAATGTTGTATTGTTGTTGGTCTGAGACCCTTAACCTCGTGGTGTTGACTTTGTTCTCTCTCTCTCTCTCTCTCTCTCTCTCTCTCTCAGAGAAAGAGAGAGAGAGAGAGAGAGGAGAGAGAGAGAGAGAGAGAGAGAGAGAGAGAGAGAGAGAGAGAGAGAGAGAGAGACAGACAGACAGGACAGACAGACAGACAGACAGACAGACAGACAGACAGACAGACAGACAGACAGACAGACAGACAGACAGACAGACAGACAGACAGACAGACAGACAGACAGACAGACAGACAGAAGCAAAACACATCAAGATGTGTGTGTGTGTGTAAGTCTAATGTCTCCCCATGTCAACATATTACTGTGCAAAATTCACTGTTTTCTTAAGTATGTGTATGTAAGGAGTTAAGTGTGTACACTGGCCTGTACAAACACACATGTACACATGGCCCCTCGCTAAGCACATCATCCTTGGACATGGCGAGTTTGTTGAGGTTAGATATCACTGTTTACACTGCCTGTTATGTGTTGATGCCGCTCAAGCCCGTGTTGTTATCTTGGTGTTGTTATCTTGGTTGTATTGATGATGACTGGGGCAGATGGCGGTGTCCAAGCCTATTTGGGCCTTGCGGGATTGAGCTCAAGCTTCTGGGCGCCCCGGATTTACAGTCGTTCCTGTAGTGTCTTGCAATGTCTCCGTCACGCTTTTGTTTGGGGTCAGGCTTGTTAAGCCTCGGTTAAAGGCCACTCAGATCATCAAAATTTAAGTCTTATCTTCAAGAGAAGAGAACTATGAGAACAAATCGACTAGCTATTGCTACTACATAGCACTTGGAAGGGGTCAGGATAAGGATTTGGGATGGGACAGGTTTGGGATGGATGCTATATCCACTCACTTGATGTAAGTTAGTGGATGTGGCAACGTCAAGAAGAGTGGATATACGTCACTATACGTCAGAAAACCTCACTATCAAGGAATTAGGAAGCAAATGGTGATGAATCTCGCTCTTAGGATAACAATTCATTTATCCAAGCAAGCTAAAGTTAAAAAGTTAAAGTTTAAAAATAGATAAAATATTTAAAAGCTTGCTTGATAAATTAGCAATATCAGATATTTACCAAAAGTTGACCAGTTCAGCTTCAGTTCACACATTTTAAATTTAAATTTTGCCCCGAGGGGCGAGTTTATTGGGCAGCGTCACTCATCCTGTGAGTGGACACACCGCCATAGTGACAGTATTGGGCAGCGCCACTCATCCTGTGAGTGGACACACCGCCATATTGACAGTATCGGGCAGCGTCACTCATCCTGTGAGTGGACACACCGCCATAGTGACAGTATTGGGCAGCGCCACTCATCCTGTGAGTGGGACACACCGCCATAGTGACAGTATAGGGCAGCGCCACTCATCCTGTGAGTGGACACACCGCCATAGTGACAGTATTGGGCAGCGCCACTCATCTTGTGAGTGGATACACCGCCATAGTGACAGTATTGGGCAGCGGCACTCATCCTGTGAGTGGACACACCGCCATAGTGACAGTATTGGGCAGCGCCACTCATCCTGTGAGTGGACACACCGCCATAGTGACAGTATTGGGCAGCGTCACTCATCCTGTGACTGGACACACCGCCATAGTGACAGTATTGGGCAGCGCCACTCATCCTGTGAGTGAACACACCGCCATAGTGACAGTATTGGGCAGCGCCACTCATCCTGTGACTGGACACACCGCCATAGTGACAGTATTGGGCAGCGCCACTCATCCTGTGACTGGACACACCGCCATAGTGACAGTATTGGGCAGCGCCACTCATCCTGTGAGTGAACACACCGCTATAGTGACTGTATTGGGCAGCGCCACTCATCCTGTGAGTGAACACACCGCCATAGTGACAGTATTGGGCAGCGCCACTCATCCTGTGAGTGAACACACCGACATAGTGACAGTATTGGGCAGCGTCACTCATCCTGTGAGTGGCACACACCGCCATAGTGACAGTATTGGGCAGACACACCGCCACTCATCCTGTGAGTGGACACACCGCCATAGTGACAGTATTGGGCAGCGCCACTCTCATCCTGTGAGTGGACACACCGCCATAGTGACAGTATTGGGCAGCGCCACTCATCCTGTGAGTGGACACACCGCCATAGTGACAGTATTGGGCAGCGCGCCACTCATCCTGTGACTGGACACACCGCCATAGTGACAGTATTGGGCAGCGCCACTCATCCTGTGAGTGGACACACCGCCATAGTGACAGTATTGGGCAGCGCCACTCATCCTGTGAGTGACTGGACACACCGCCATAGTGACAGTATTGGGCAGCGCCACTCATCCTGTGAGTGGACACACCGCCATAGTGACAGTATTGGGCAGCGCCACTCATCCTGTGACTGGACACACCGCCATAGTGACAGTATTGGGCAGCGTCACTCATCCTGTGAGTGGACACACCGCCATAGTGACAGTATTGGGCAGCGCCACTCATCCTGTGAGTGGACACACACCGCCATAGTGACAGTATTGGGCAGCGCCACTCATCCTGTGAGTGGACACACCGCCATAGTGACAGTATTGGGCAGCGCCACTCATCCTGTGAGTGGACACACCGCCATAGTGACAGTATTGGGCAGCGCCACTCATCCTGTGAGTGGACACACCGCCATAGTGACAGTATTGGGCAGCGCCACTCATCCTGTGAGTGGACACACCGCCATAGTGACAGTATTGGGCAGCGCCACTCATCCTGTGAGTGGACACACCGCCATAGTGACAGTATTGGGCAGCGTCACTCATCCTGTGAGTGGACACACCGCCATAGTGACAGTATTGGGCAGCGCCACTCATCCTGTGAGTGGACACACCGCCATAGTGACAGTATTGGGCAGCGCCACTCATCCTGTGAGTGGACACACCGCCATAGTGACAGTATTGGGCAGCGTCACTCATCCTGTGAGTGGACACACCGCCATAGTGACAGTATTGGGCAGCGTCACTCATCCTGTGAGTGGACACACCGCCATAGTGACAGTATTGGGCAGCGCCACTCATCCTGTGAGTGGACACACCGCCATAGTGACAGTATTGGGCAGCGCCACTCATCCTGTGAGTGGACACACCGCCATAGTGACAGTATTGGGCAGCGTCACTCATCCTGTGAGTGGACACACCGCCATAGTGACAGTATTGGGCAGCGCCACTCATCCTGTGAGTGGACACACCGCCATAGTGACAGTATTGGGCAGCGCCACTCATCCTGTGAGTGGACACACCGCCATAGTGACAGTATTGGGCAGCGCCACTCATCCTGTGAGTGGACACACCGCCATAGTGACAGTATTGGGCAGCGCCACTCATCCTGTGAGTGGACACACCGCCATAGTGACAGTATTGGGCAGCGCCACTCATCCTGTGAGTGGACACACCGCCATAGTGACAGTATTGGGCAGCGCCACTCATCCTGTGAGTGGACACACCGCCATAGTGACAGTATTGGGCAGCGTCACTCATCCTGTGAGTGGACACACCGCCATAGTGACAGTATTGGGCAGCGCCACTCATCCTGTGAGTGGACACACCGCCATAGTGACAGTATTGGGCAGCGTCACTCATCCTGTGAGTGGACACACCGCCATAGTGACAGTATTGGGCAGCGCCACTCATCCTGTGAGTGGACACACCGCCATAGTGACAGTATTGGGCAGCGCCACTCATCCTGTGAGTGGACACACCGCCATAGTGACAGTATTGGGCAGCGCCACTCATCCTGTGAGTGGACACACCGCCATAGTGACAGTATTGGGCAGCGTCACTCATCCTGTGAGTCGAGTGACACACCGCCATAGTGACAGTATTGGGCAGCGTCACTCATCCTGTGAGTGGACACACCGCCATAGTGACAGTATTGGGCAGCGTCACTCATCCTGTGAGTGGACACACCGCCATAGTGACAGTATTGGGCAGCGCCACTCATCCTGTGAGTGGACACACCGCCATAGTGACAGTATTGGGCAGCGCCACTCATCCTGTGAGTGGACACAACCGCCATAGTGACAGTATTGGGCAGCGCCACTCATCCTGTGAGTGGACACACCGCCATAGTGACAGTATTGGGCAGCGTCACTCATCCTGTGAGTGGACACACCGCCATAGTGACAGTATTGGGCAGCGTCACTCATCCTGTGAGTGGACACACCGCCATAGTGACAGTATTGGGCAGCGTCACTCATCCTGTGAGTGGACACACCGCCATAGTGACAGTATTGGGCAGCGGCGTCACTCATCCTGTGAGTGGACACACCGCCATAGTGACAGTATTGGGCAGCGTCACTCATCCTGTGAGTGGACACACCGCCATAGTGACAGTATTGGGCAGCGCCACTCATCCTGTGACTGGACACACCGCCATAGTGACAGTATTGGGCAGCGCCACTCATCCTGTGAGTGGAACACACCGCCATAGTGACAGTATTGGGCAGCGCCACTCATCCTGTGAGTGGACCACACACCGCCATAGTGACAGTATTGGGCAGCGCCACTCATCCTGTGAGTGGACACACCGCCATAGTGACAGTATTGTGCAGCGCCACCCATCCTGTGAGTGGACACACCGCCATAGTAGCATGCACAACACTCTCCAATAGGAAGAAAACCAGGTTCATCTTGTCACTTGTACCTAGACTGAATATGCGTGGTAACATTAGAATAAGTTATAAGGCTCTAATAATTATTTACACGTATTTATCAAGATATGATAAATACGTGTATTTACACGATAAATACGTGTATCTCTATAGCTGTGTATGGAGGAATAGATCATCAGTCAACCTGTCCTTTTAATAGAACGTCGCATTTTGACGTACTCTCTAACCTAAGGCCAAGAATCGTCGTACTAGAAAATGGAAGCGGCTCGCAGAACTGACGTACTGTTCCGTTTTCTGTTTTGGGTCCTCGGGTAGGTTAGGATAAGGGCACTTTAGTAGGACAGTTTCCTGGCGGTTAACCTTAAGGGGGAAGCACTTGGAAAAGCTGGAAAAGGACTGGAAAAGCACTTGGTTGGGAAAGTACTGACCACATATTACCACCTCTTTTCTGTTGACCACTATTCACCCCTTCCATCCACCCCTCATCCACCTCCACCACACTAACCTCTCCCTCTATTATCTCTCCTCAACCTTTCCTGCCCCTTTGGACCCCATTATCATTATCGCCCCTTATTTAACTCTGTCTTTTTACCCTTCAATTTTCTGTTTCTCAGCCTCTCTTTTTTTTACAGGAAAAAAATATCAGTCTCTCTCTCTCTCTCTCTCTCTCTCTCTCTCTCTCTCTCTCTCTCTCTCTCTCTCTCTCTCTCTCTCTCTCTCTCTCTCTCTCTCTCTCTCTCTCTGTCTCTCTCTCTCTGTCTCTCTCTCTCTCTCTTCTCCTTTCTCTCTCTCTCTCTTCCACCTTTTAATTTCTGCCTCACAACTTACGGCAATTTCAAAACACAACCCTTTTCCTTTCAACCACTACATTGATCTCTTTTCCACAGTCTTTTCCTCCCCCTCATCCGTCTCATATCTCACAAGCACTTATCCTTCAAAAATAATGCAGTCCTCTCCCACACGCAACCCACTTCATTATACATAGATGATGACCTGAAGAGTCTGATGATCTGATACCAATGCTGATGGAGTCACACACAAAGCAGATGAAATAAAAGAATTAGTGAAAACTATTCTGATACTTATGCAATGGTGGGAAAACAACAATGTCAATAATGCGGTCGTGAATGCAATATTTCCATTGGTATAAAAGGTAATAATAGATGGGAATAAAATAATTAATAAAAGCCGGAAGGTGGAGCAACCTTTTCTAGGACAAAAGTGGAAGTTCGAAGAAATTACTGTTATATAAATGGATATACAGACAACACCCCTTGCTCTGGTAACTGAGAAAGGAGTGTGTGTTCTACAAATATACAACCAATCAGTAAAATACATAACCCATATGGGAATACGAAAACAACAGCAAAGTTTGTAACAATGAACTACAGAGCAAGGGGCCTCGTAGCCTGGTGGATAGCGCGCAGGACTCGTAATTCTGTGGCGCGGGTTCGATTCCCGCACGAGGCAGAAACAAATGGGCAAAGTTTCTTTCAGCCTGAATGCCCTGTTACCTAGCAGTAAATAGGTACCTGGGAGTTAGTCAGCTGTCAGGGAGGCTGCTTCCTGGGGGGTGGAGGCCTGGTCGAGGACGGGGCCGCGGGGACACTAATAGCCCCGAAATTATCTCAAGATAACCTCAAGATAGCAGTGACGGTACCACACTGACTTAGAGCAAAATTTCTAATCATAACAGAATAGTTTGGGAATTGGAAAGCCCCCACGATTTGAGAGAAGAATTTGGTGCAAAGTTAATGGCAGATACAGAAAGTAACTTTTTAACATATCCTTTAAAAGAAGGGACAGGAGGCAGACGAAAAGATACATGAAGTCTGACACAGAGTGAGAAAGAAATTAATGAAAGCTTATGCCATTAAAATACCCCAGGAGTTTATCTTGAGGTTATCTTGAGATGATTTCGGGGGTTATCGTCCCCGGGGCCCGGTCCTCGACCAGGCCTCCTTTTTATTACACACCCACAGGAAGCAGCCATAGCAGCTGTCTAACTCCCGGGTTTTTACCTATTTACTGCTAGGTGAACAGGTGCATCAGGGTGAAATAAACTCTGCCCATTTTGTTTTGAGGTATTGACCATTGTATACTGATCTTTGACTACTAGACTGAACTACAATAAATTGCTCTTCATATCGAGACAACAATCATCAATACAGGTTATCTTGAGGTTATCTTGAGGTTATCTTGAGATGATTTCGGGGCTTTTAGTGTCCCTGCGGTCGGGTCCTCGACCAGGCCTCCACCCCCAGGAAGCAGCCCGTGACAGCTGACTAACACCCAGGTGCCTATTTTACTGCTAGGTAACAGGGGCATAGGGTGAAAGAAACTCTGCCCATTGTTTCTCGCCGGCGCCTGGGATCGAACCCAGGACCACAGGATCACAAGTCTAGTGTGCTGTCCGCTCGGCCGACCAGCTCCCGACAGAACCAACTGCCAGAAATAAGCACTGAACAGCACAATCAAAATAACATTTTCCAGAAAAATAAGCCATTTTGGATTAAAAAAAAAATCCATTTTAGATTAAGAAAAATAATCCGTAACAAATCCTCGTTACAGCCCTTGTGACGAGGATTTTCAAGGTAATCCCTTTTGCTTTTCCAGACACCAGCTGTCACGTGGCAGTTGCTTCCTGGCACTCTGAACAGCACTCTAGCCTCTCTTGCACTCTAGCTGTACAGTGTGAGTGTGAGATCTCTGGTGATAAAAACCATTGGGGGGGGGGAGGGGGGCCAATCATAGAAGGCACGTGAAAACGTGCAAACACGTTTTCAACTCTTACACGTGATGTAAACTCAATGTAAACTCTTATACGAGAAAATACAAAA